>JAJGRX010001330.1:0-54047 GCA_025461125.1 Carex kokanica | reverse complement strand
ATACAAGAATTCTAGAAGGCTGTAAAGGTGGTTTTGGGGTATTTCACTTCCTAGCAGATCAATAGCAGTATTTAAAAACAATAAGAAATTTTGGTTTGGTTTTAGAATGAATACTAAAAGGGTTCCTAGGGTTTCTGACTTCATCTCAACTCAAGGTGCCCGGTCCGTGCACTTTCATGCACAGGCCGTGTACTCTCAAACACGGTCCGTGTGGCCCTCGAGTTGATACAACAGCTACTGGTTTCTGTGTTGTTTCTCTGTGCAGGGTTCTATTGATCGTACCTGAGTCCCTAAACCTCAACTCTCGCATGTTGGCTTATTTACTTAGTACGGAACTCAATTTCTGCCCTCTTAGGGTTCTTAAACCTCAACTTTCGCTTGTTGGCTTAATTAACCTAAGTTACTTGTTGATTTACTAAAGATATCCTCGATCTCTCGATGCGAGAAAAAGTTCACCTCTCGGCTACTACTTGGTTTCACCTCTCGGTTCACAAATCTATCTCATATACCTAGTTTGGTCGAGTGAATATCGGGGTTATTCGATTACCATCTAGATGAGGCCTTCCATCTAACGGACTAACCATTCAATTCAAATAAATTCCACTAAGCAATAAAATACTACACAACAAGCAAGCACAAGATTCAACACAAATTTCAAGTAACTAGCAAATAAAACTAAGCATTCGATTACATCATAACCCTAGAAACAGAAATGTTTAGCCTAACATAGTCAAAAAACTAATCAAAAGAATAATAATAATAGAGTTCATGACAAAGCTCGAAGAAATAAGAAGAATCGTCACAAAACTCTCGTTTTCCTCCTCTATTCTTCCTCTTCAAGCCTAGCCGTCTATTCCAAACTCTAGGTTATGTTCTCAGCTCCAGAATACCCTCTCTGTTGCCAAGAATCCCGCTTACATCCTTCCTTTCACGACCTGCTCCAGCTGACCTCTATTTCCATCTTTGATTTATGCTTCCGGAAATGCCATGCACGGTCCGTATGCATGGGTGCACGGACCGTGTGCCTGTGTCCTGGTGAGGTGGATTGTGTACGGTCGTGTGTCTTCAGTCTATGGTCGGGCAGAGGGTGTACGATCCGCATGCATATGGTGCACGGTCCGTGTATAAGTCTTCAGACTCTAGATTCTTCCTCAGTTTCGCCCGTTTCCTGCAAAATAAGAACAAATGTGCAGCAGTACCACATTATATTGATATTCAATGAAATAGACACGATTTCAGAGATTTGGGCACAAGTTTTAATGCAAGGTTCGGTCGGAATATAGATAAAATAGCGAGATATCATAAGACCAAGGAACCAAATGACTCCAACACAGTACAAAATGCCTATTGAGGTCCTATGAATTAGAGAACCAGTCCTCAAACCAATGGTAGTCATGGGTCCAAAAATAATTGAGGTCTTAGGAAAACTAATCACGACCAAACTCCTGTATGCGCTGAATTAAGCAACATGACTCGGTCTGGTCGGGTTTACAAGCCGTCGTACCTTACAACATAACCCATACCTGAGGATGTTAAGACCAAAGAAAGCCCTGAAAATCAAACAAAGAAAAATTCGTCCAGTTATGATGTTGTATCCCAATTAAAGAAAACCAAGGCTGAAATCTCTGTTTGGGAATTACTTGTTAAATCCCCATCCCACTATCAAGCTTTACAAAAGGTCATGCAATCTGTTAATGTGCCAACTAACGTAGAACCGAAGGACAGAAAAACTAGTTGGTCATATATACGAACAAAGTATAACATTTTCAGACAGTGAACTCCCTGATGAGAAAGAAAAACACAACCGACCACTATACATAAAGGTTCAATGTAATGGTTTTCATCTTCCATTTGTTTTAATTGACAATGGGTCTGCACTTAATATTTGTCCCCTATGCACTGCCACAAAAATTGGAGTAGACCCAACAAAATTTCGTAAAGTCATGGGAACGGTAAGAGCCTTTGATAGCATCAGTATAGAAATTTTAGGAGAGGTTGATTTAAAGGTAGTAATTGGCCCAGTAAAATTTGAGATAACCTTTCAAGTTGTCGATATCAAGTCCAGTTTTAACCTAATTTTAAGAAGACCCTGGTTACATGCCCATAAGGTAATCCCATACAGCTTGCATCAGTGCCTCAAGTTTCATTTTAATAATGAAATTATTGTGGTCATGGCTGAACCTGAAATAGTTGTACCTGTTGAGGTCGGTTTCATTAGCATCAACCAACAATTTCTATTTATTGATGTAAAGTCCCAACAAGTAATCCCAACCCTAGAAGAATGTTAGAAACACTCCAAAAAAAATGGAACTATACCCTAGGACAAGGTTTAGAACAATTGAATCAAGGACTGGTAGAACCATTAACTCTTATAAAAATAAAGGCACACATGGATTAGGATGTGAATCTGATAAGCCAGTAACAACGGTAACCTCCAAATAGTCCATAAAAGATACCTTTGTAAAATGTGAGGTTATTTCACCAGAAAATGATAGTTTTGATGGGTTGAACAAATTATTTAAATTAGATCTTGGGGAGATCAATGTATTAGAGGGAATACCTGTGCGAAACGCAACGAACTAGCAAGATATTCATTTCACCTCCAGACCAAACCAACCAAGAATAAATAATGATCTACCGCTAGGTTCAGCGGAGCAGACGAGAAGGTTATTCCTTTCGCAGTTGGAGGCCTTTTACGTGTTAATCCACCTCGTGGTCCAGGGGCAAGCTGTTCCAAGCACTTCCACCTCAATTCCACCTCCAATGCTGCGCATACCACATCTGGTAGAACCTCTATTCAACAAGTTACAATCACTGTTGGGAAGGTTTGAGAGCTACTTGGGCGATCTCAAAGCGAGATATGAGAAGCCACCCCTAAGTCGATGACCAGAGCATCCTATTGAGCAACTGCAAAATTGCCCACAAAAATGACGTGCACAACCACAACAAAGCCAACCACTAAAACGGTATGATGGTAGGTGCTGCCCAATAAAGCACATGATAAAGTTCTGCAAATTATACGAGCTATTCAGGTTTGATGATGCAACTCTAGTTTTACTCTGTGGTATAACCCTCCAAGATGATGCATACGAATGGTACACAAACCTTGCTGGAAAAGACCGTATGACTTGGAGGTCAATCTCTGCATGTTTTTTACGTCGATTTAATCATATGTGGCATGTACCTTCCTATGCTGATTTATTAAACTTGTCCCAAAATGAATCATAACGTTTTGTGATAAGTAGATAGGTGGTTTGCTATGACAGATGAAGTGCACCACGACACACCTCCTCTAGAAGAACTAATTAGGATAGCAATTCAGTCATCACAACCACCATTCCGTGACCTACTGGCATCCCACACTTTTAGGGATTTTAAAGAATTGAAAGCAATTGGTGAGAGCTATGACCGAACAGGGTTAACCCTAGCACCACCCATGAAAAGACCAAGAGAAGTCAGCGATCCATTGCGACTCGAATTAGGGACCCCCGTCTAATATCAAATCGAAATAACTCAGATTATGAACCAGAACAATATTGTGTGTACCATCGTACCGCAGGCCATCGTACTGAATTTTGTGCAAACCTTAGAAGCGTGTTAATTGCTCAAACCAATGAAACAGTAACCCAAAACCCTTTTGTGAATAGAGAGCCCCAAAGACCCCGATCTCTTGAAAGACCTCATAGTGTCAATGTAATTACCAATATAGACACGGTAATTGATCCAATAACAACAATCCAACCAATGATGGACCCGAACTGGACTTGACGAATGAACACCAAATGTCCAACCCAGTTTTGGATCTTAACCCTGATGATGATGAATTACCTGCTGATTATTTTAAAAACTATAACATGCATGGGAGATTATATGTTAACAAGAAATTGCAGAAAAAAATCATAGCGCACAAAAGAATACAAGAAGCAAGATAGACATCTTTCGTTCCTACGCCAAACAAACCGCAAATGGATCGGAAGACTAAACGAAGGAAGCAAAAATAAAAGGTGCTGAAGAAAGTCATGGCGACCAATGACATTCCCTCCTTTATTCAGAACACAACAACCTAACTGATGAGTCTTAAGATTTCTGAACCTGTCACGGTATGCCCAAACGATGATTGGTCAATATCGAGCACGTGTGATCTACCTCACTTCTCCTTCGCTTATCACATGAGCAAGGTACGACATCCTTCCCCCTCTTACAATTTGGGTCAAGTCCCATCTTGCCCTGACCAGCCAAAAAAAAGTCCGCTTGAACCTAGGATATTATGTACATAGTTTATTCAAAAAATCCAAAAAAATTAAAAAACCTTTAAAACCTAAAAAATCATAAAAAAAGAAAAAAGAAAAAAATTAGAAAACCCAAAATACCCAAAAAAAATAAAAAACTCAAAAAAAATGATAAACGCCCAAAATCCAAAAAAAAAGTAAAAAGCCAAAACTTGCCAAATTTTTTTATGTTCATTGCATTAGTAGGATTTCTAGATTTAAAATTAAGTTTAAATACTCCTCAGACTTTTTATCCATTGAAGATTCATATGAAACCATTCCTGATGAACTTTCCATCTTGCTCCTAAATCACATAGACACATATCAAATTTAGTATCACCTATCTTACACGGGATAACAAAGCTTCCGGGGTCCTTAAGTTTTGGAGGTAGCTTGTTTGAGAAGAGAGCGCTACACTCCTCATTTAGGGATGTTACACCAAAAGGTATAGTACAAAGTTTCAGTACAGTGAACTGTACTTTTTAACCTTAAATACACTTTTCGGTTCAGACTGCAAGTATACAATCCTATCGAGTAGTATATTATCGGGTATCGATCACAGGGACGGTTCAGATCTTAACTAGAATACTACCTAAATTAAGTAAAGACTAGAAGTTGGAAAAGGTTGGTTTTGGTTTTATAGTTCCTACAGTTCAATGACAGTAATTAAATGCAAGAAAGTAAATCAACTTGGTTTAAATCAGATGTAAAAAGGCGTTTCCAGGGTTATGACTTCATCTCAGTCTTGCCTCGAGGTACCCGGTCCGTGTAGTGTCCTACACGGGTCGTGTCCAATGTACACGGGCCGGGTACTGTCGTACACGGTTCGTGTGGCCCTCGAGCGAATGCAGCAGTTACTGTTTCTTTGTGTTGTTCCTTTGTGTAGGGTTCTACTGACCAGACCTAATGTTTCTAAACCTCAACTGTCGTCTGTTGGTTTATTAACTTGGTATGGAATTGCAATATGTGCCCTCGTCGGGTTCTAGACCTCAACTGTCGTATGTTGGTCTGAATTACCTAGTTGCTTGTTTGGTATACTAAAGGTAACCTCATTCCGTCGATATGAGGAAATGTTCACCTGTCGGTTACTACTTGGTTTCACCTTTCGGATCACTAATCCTACCTCATGTACTTAGTTTGGTCAAGAGATTATAAGGGCCAAAGTACCTTCTAGATGTGATCATTCATCTAGTGGTAAACCGATAAAAATCAAACAATTTACACTAAGCAATTAAATCAAACACAATCAAGCAAACACAAATTTCAACAAAAGAATCCAATAACTAACATGCAAAACAAATCATTCGATTACATCACAACCCTAGAAACTAAGAAATCTACTCAGACATAGTTCTAAAACAAAATAAGAAGTAATAAAAAGATTAGCCATGACAAAACCCGAAGAACAAAGAAGATCCGTAGAAAACTCACGTCTTTCGCTTCTCAACTTCGTCTCCAAGCTTAGCCGTCACGTCCAAGCCCTAGGAATTGCTTCTCTGCTCCAGAATGTCCTCTCTGGTGCAAGGAATCCCGCTTATATGCTCTTCTGGCCGACCTTCCATTAATTAGCCTTGTTTCCAAATTCTGGATTTGTTTCCAGAATTGTTTGACACGGCCCGTGTGGAATTCTACACGGACCGTGTGCCTGTGTTCCTTCTGCGGTCGAGTCAGCGGTTCTCTGTGGTCGTGTCATCGGTCGAGTCGAGGTTGACACGGCCCGTGTGGAATGCTACACGGACCGTGTAGAGACTTCTAAATTCCAATTCCTTCTCGATTTCGCCCGATTCCTGCAGAATAAGAATAAACTTGCAGCAGCACCACATTCTATATATATTCAATGAATTATAACCGAATTTATAGATTTAAACACAGGTTTTGGTACGAATTTAAGGTCAAAATATAGATATGAATGCAAGATATCAAGGGACACCATGCCCACTTCCTCAAGTGTTCTTTTGTTGGATAAAATTTCTTTTAAAAACTTTGCATAGGTGGACATTTGAGTAATTGCTTCAGTAAAAGGGATGGTGATGTTCAATTTCTTTAGGTGATCTACGAATTTAGCAAATTGTTGGTCTAGTCTATTCTTCACTATCCTCTGAGGAAAGGGTACAAACCTATGTGGGAGAATATACTTAGGGGTTTCAGCATGTTTCACCTTGTTCGAGACAGAATTACCCGATTTTTGCTCCTTTGCCGATGTCGGTGTGTCTGCACTCGTGGGGGCTGCGACTGCATTCAGAGGAGCTGAAGTGTTTTGTGTCTCCTTTGAGACTACTGCTGCTCTTCTTCATCGGGCATCATATGACCTTCATATTCCTGCCATTCCTCAAGGTCACGGCATTCGCATGCTCTCTTGGATTGATGTCGGTTTTGCCCGGAAGTGTGCCTTGTTGGTGAGAGGATGAGGATGCCTGTTGCGCGATCTGTGTTTCTAGCATTTTTTCTTGGGTTGCTAGAAATTCTACCTTGTTGTTCAAATTCCTCAAAGAATCTGCAACGTCGGTGTTGGTTGTTCTTTGGTTGTTCATGAACTCGGTTTGAGAATATACCATATCTTCTATCATTTTTTCTAATTTGGTTATTTGAGATGGTCCTTAGTACTGATTTTGATTCGAACGGTTATGGTATTGGTTCCCACTACCCTAGTACTGGTTTGTATTTTCATTATCGGTCCTCCACTTAAAGTTTGGGTGGTTCCACCTCGAATTAGGGTTGTAGGTGTTTGAATTAAAATTCTCATTTTACCTACCTTTGTTGTAAACCGGATTATTTCTTTTGTCACCTTGGTTGTAGAACATGCTATTGACTTGCTCGACTTGTTCCTCACCTTCCAAGGGAGCTTGGCAGTCGGCGGTGACATGACCCAATTCTCACAAATATCGCAAGGAGCTTTCTTAGTTACATATTTTACTTGTTGCATTTGCATGATTTGGTGTTGTAGAGCTTCCATCTTGGCTTGTAGAGTGGTGACCTCATCGACCTTCATAACGCCTGGGGTTGCGTTAGCTCGACCACTCCTCTCTGCTGTCCACTCTCGTTGATTTATCGCCATGTCTTCGATCATCAACATTGCTTGTTTGAGGTCCATCCTTAACATGTTCCACCTGCAACAGAATTTAAGTGAGTCTTTGTGGCAATAGTGCAACTACCATAGAAAAACTGAAATAATAACCACATATCTTGGCCATGATTGGGGCATAAGCGTTGGAGCTCTGCCCATCTATCCCATGCTTCAGTTAGAGACTCCCCTTCGGCTTGTCTAAATGTTGTGATCTTGGTCCTAAAGTGTTGGATTTTGGATGGAGGAAAATACTTTCCTAAGAATAATTTTTCCATGTCATCCCAAGTTCTAATGTTTTGTCGGTTCACAGTTCTAAGCCAAGTCCTAACATTATCCCTGAGGGAGAGGTGAAAGAATTTCAGTTTGAGGTTATCTAATTCATCTTCGGAGGCAAATATGCCACAATGTTCCTCAAAAACTGCTAAATGCGCATGTGGATTGGTTTTGCCCTAGCAAATGAATAAGAGAAGGTTTACGGTTAGGAATATCTCCCCCTTGCGGTATGTAACCGAAGTGGTGGCTCAAATGAGGTTGACGGCCTGCGTGATTGTTTCGAGGTGGGTGGTTCGCGTTGTGAGGCGGGTCCTCCTGATTGCCCAGATTAATTCGTGCGTTATTAACGTTGTCACCTTGCCCTTCCTCATCATCAAAGACCTCTAGCTCCATGTTTGGTACTTCGTCTTCCAACTCGGGTTGAGGATTTTATCGGGATGAAGATGTTTCCAGTGTACTCTTCTTGCTCCTCGTTTTTGGTGGCATGTAGTGCTGGAAAAGAGCAAAGATGAGTTTTCAAACAAAATAAAATAAAAGGAAGAAAACTAAAAATCTGAAATAAATCTCTAAAGTAAAAACTAGTATCTATTCGTTATCCCCGGCAACGGCGCCGAAAAGCTTGTTGAGATTTTGTGTATAGAGTTTGATGCTTTTTTTATACTCTTTAGACTTTTAAATTTATAAACCTAATACTCAAAGATATGGTCGATTGCAAGCGCACAACCTAATCCCTGTAGTAATTGAGGTATCGATCCAAGGGATATCGGGAAATACTAATTTTAAACTCTATCGATTAGTTTCAGAATATTACTAAAAAAGGGAAATTGTTGGGGGGTTTTGTTGTAAGATTGGTTTTGTGGGTTTAATACCCAATTGAGAGTTGGTTGTAACAATTAAACAAAAATGTAAACTAAAAGTGAGTTTTTGTGCTTTCAATGTTCGAAATTCTAAGGAAATTTGGTCTACAATCCTTTGTTAATTCTATCTACTCGGTTTGTTTGAATTCATGTTTGATATGAGATGAGGTTTCTAATCTAAGATATTAAAAAGGATCACTTTCGTGAATTAATAACGTGCCTAAACAGTTCGAATTTCACGATTAAGTCTTTCATACTAATATTCAGTTCAATTCAAGGGGTCCCAATTAGGTATTTGACTTCACGATTAAGTCCTTCGTCAAACTCTAACCCTAATTTCTGTAGATCCGGTTTAGATTTCAAATTGGTCAATTCTAATCCAAATCCTAAGGTATTTGTGATCATAATTTGGTACCATCATATATGATCCAAATCTACTTCAAGTCTATTAGACCTAAGCGGGATACTACAATTCAAGTACTAATCAAGCATCATCACAAAGAATAAATCTCATAAATTAACATCAAATCAAACAATCATAATAAAAACTAAGATCCGGGTAAGATAAAATTAGACAAGTTCATGCTAAAAGACCTAAACCCCTAGAGAGGAAGACTAGCCTCTCATGGAGATGTAAGTATTCGTCAGAAATTAATACAAAGCATGCTAAAACAAAGAGAAACTAACTAGAGAAATAGATTACACCCTTCTCTAATGAAAAACCTTGGTCTTGGCTGTGTTTGCTTTGAGAAATCTTCTTCTTCCTTCTTGATTTGCCTCTGTGGATTGGTGATCTTCTCTTGATTCCTCCTCTTGAAAGAGCATAATTCTTTCTCTTTTATTGCCCAAAATTGGAGCAAATGGACGTGGGAATCAATGTATAATTGTTCCAACATATTCCCCACATCTCCACCTTCTATTTACACTCCTGGGACGTGGTCAGATGTGCCGAAAATAGAATAACTGTCGAAAACTGACTTTTTAAGCTGAATACGGCCAGAGTGTGGCCACACTGCATCCGTACGGGGGTCAGTTTCTTTCTTTTCTGCTTCTGATGGCTGAGTGCGGCTGCATTCTGGGTCAGTGCGGCCGCACTAGAGTTGGATTCCTCTGTGTTGTGATATGAATTTCTCTAAGTACTAAGTGCGGCCCTCTGTCTCAGTGCGTCCGCTCTTGCTTGGATTTCTCTTCTGTGAGCTGAGTTTTATTCTAAGTGTTGAATGCAGCCGCACTCTGGACCAGTGCGTTCGTATTTTGCACCATTTTCTTCATTTTCTGCAATTTTAAACCAAACAAACGCATTAACTAGATTCTATGTGTATTCTATTCTATTATCTACTAAAATACAAGATATTTAGTGTTATTTCGTGATAAAAACCAGACCGAACATGTATATAATTTAGGTCTATCACTATTTTGGTAGGTTTTGGAGAAAGTCGCGTATTTAGGCCAAAAATGGAGCAAAAATATCGAATTTAGGCAATTTATGAAGATAACACCAAAACAGGGCATCACATGGAGCATACAACACCTCACACGAAGTGCACAACATACAAAATGGCAAAATTATTGCAAAATCCGCTAAGTCAGGAAGCCGTGCGGGTTACCCTATGCCACATGATCCGTGGACTCATTCCATGGGCTGTTCGGATTCTGATCAGATCTCCACCCTTGATGTTATTTTCGACAGATTTCTCCCAGATGGACGTTGTTGCTTCAGAGCCAAGTTATCTTAATTATTTTTGGCTCCATCTAAGCAAACTTGGAGTGCACTCCAAGTTCCCACCTTCTCCACTACCTCACTACCTCTATCCCTCCCTCTCATTTAGCCCCTCTTGTAATTGAGTTCAGTGTGTGTGTTTAATTGTGTTAAGTCCATAGAATCGACTAGCATCCTCATGCTAGGTTGGGTTAGAGAGTCACTTAGAGAGAGAGGAGTAGCCATCGGAAGCCAAGCAGGAAAAAAATGCGTCATCTAAGGAGGCAGAGGTTCATCCATCTTCAATTGGGTTGTAATTTATGTTCTCTTTATTTTATTCATTTTATTTCCTATAGCCATGAGTAGCTAATTCTCTCATATCTAAGGTGAGGGTTGTAATCAAATTCTAAGTTATATTTTAATATATGTTTATGTTTTGTGTATGTTGATTTGTGTTTGCTTTATTATTTGCACCCTTTTTATAATACCCTTGCATACATAGTTTTGTCTACTATATGCCAGTAACCCTCCACATACCAATAGATATATGATTTCATTGCATTCCTGGTATGAGTGGGAAATGCATGTAAGTATATGTAACACTTCGGCTAACGAGGCCTGGCAGCGGTTCAAAGACTAGGATTAGAACCCAGTGGGCTCCCTTGGCAGGGTAGAGTAAATTGGTAACTTGAATTGTATTAGGAGATACCTAGTTTAGGTAGGGTCTTTGGGATAATTAATTGAGGGGTAGAATAGGCTATGAACAATTAGGTTTGTGTGAGAAAGTTAATTGCATACTTATAATACTCTGAACTGTTAGCCCAAAAGCCGATCGCAAGATCAGAAAACCCTTCAAATCACATACACAGAAACCCAGCAAGCCCTAGGGGTAGTGACAGTGCCGCATACGGGGTAGCTGTGGGACAAATATATGCCACATACGGGGTGACAGGCTGCATGCGGAGTAGAGAGACGTCTGAATATATTTTTGCATAATTTAGAATGAGAGAACCTAAACCTTAGAGAATCTCTATTTAATTGTTTAACCCAAACCTTAGCACAATTAGCGCCTCCGCATTAACCTTGTGGGTATTGAACCCTAAAAACTATTTTCAAAACTACTACAAACTGTTTTCTAACTGATTTCGAACCCCCCTATAACCTAGAACTAGTGAACATTGTTAGATATCCGATACACTATCTCTGTGGATCGACACCCCAATTATACTACACAGTAGGATCATGCGCTTGTGATCTGAACGCAAGTAGAGTTAGGGTTAAAAGGTATATTAATTTATACTGAAAGTTAGTAGTTCAATTTGGACTCATCATCTAACAACCTATAAATCCCACAAAGGAGAAATGGGTGAGAAATAATAAATTATTTCTCAGTGCTGATTGTCACTCAGACTATTGGATTCGAAGAAAATTCATATTCAGAATGAATCTCCGCACGAGAAACTAACAGTTCATTTTATAATGACGAATGCAAATGCTCAATAACAGTATTCAATTGAACAACAAAAATTACATAAATAAATCAAAACTCTAAGAATATTATCAGAATAAATGATTTGGCTCGAAATCTTTTAAACCATAAAAGTCTCGTAGCGTTTGGTTTCCTAAATTTACAATTTCTAATCTGGTAACACGAACAAATATCATCCGACTTGCCATTGCAGATGCCATCCAACAATCCAGTCTGCATTTTCACATATCATATATCTGTCGTGTCAGGCTTATACAATTCTAACTCTCCTGACAATTTGTTAACGGAAATAATACAGAAGCAATATCACAATACCGTCATTATGGGAAAGAAAATCAATGATAAGATGGTTATCACAGTTCATTAGTCTTACAGTCACAATTCACTTCTTACTCAATATCCCCTACCCAACCGATACTGGATTCAGGTTGGGGTCATTTACCATATGCACATAAGGGTCCTGGAGTAAGTCTAGTAGCTAGCTAGACTTTACGATATATTAATCATGTTTTCTCCACTATATGTAGGTTCAAGGATTACAATATTAAATATTCAATCAATTCAATCACTGTGGTCTCAATCAATCATTTGCATCAAAATCAACCAATCGATAAACAATATCAACATGACAGTCAATAGACTTACCTGTAATTCAGTTTCAATTGTATTGGGTTATGCATATGATGCAAACAGTTCAACATTTCAATCAATGCGGTCAATCAAATATTCAAATGCACATAGAGTTACGATTTTAATTCCTAATCATGAATCTCAGACTAATCCAATAACCTCGGCACCTGATATCCGTAGGGACAACAGGTGAGGTCGCTAACAGTCTGTTCTTCCTTTATCATTCTGTCTTATCGTTCTTTCTTATAATTATGCCTATATCATAATATATATATAGAGGTTAGAGGTTGGCTAATATCATAACGTTATAACTTCGGCTGAAGTTATAACGGGTCGTTTTCAGATTTTCAAAGTCCAAACAGTCGATCTGAACCGTTCAAGTTGTTCTCCATATTGAAATGTGCTTGGAGACCAAATTTTACATTTTTTTGAATTTTTTTACTATTTATTAAGCCACATTGAAAATTCTGATCGCATGGTCCAGAATTTTATAGTAAAAACTGTGGAACAAAATTCTGGACCATGCGATCAGAATTTTTGAAGTGGCTTAATAAATAGTAAAAAAATTCCAAAAATTGTAAAATTTGGT
This sequence comes from Carex kokanica, assembly GCA_025461125.1. Lineage (NCBI taxonomy): Eukaryota > Viridiplantae > Streptophyta > Magnoliopsida > Poales > Cyperaceae > Carex > Carex kokanica. The sequence goes on along the minus strand of JAJGRX010001330.1, from coordinate 41,178 downwards.
CTCCAAGCACATTTCAATATGGAGAACAACTTGAACAGGTCAAATCGACTATTTGAACTTTGAAAATTCGAAAATGACCCGTTATAACTACGGCCGAAGTTATAACGTTATGACATTAGCCAACCTCTATATATATATATTCTGATATAGGCATAATTATAAGAAAGAACGATAAGACAGAATGATAAGGAAGGACAGACTGTTAGCGACCTCACCTGTTGCCCTATGATATCAGGTGCGAGGTTGTTGGATTAGTCTGAGATTCATGATTAGGAATTAAATCGTAACTCTATGTGCATTTTGAATATTTGATTGACCACATTGATTGAAATGTTGAACTGTTGCATCATATGCATAACACAATACAATTGAAACTGAATTACAGGTAAGTCTATTGACTGTCATGTTGATATTGTTTATCGATTGGTTGATTTTTATTGCAAATGATTGATTGAGACCACAGTGATTGAATTGATTGAATATTTAATATTGTAATCCTTGAACCTACATATAGTGGAGAAAAATGATTAATATATCGTAAAGTCTAGCTAGCTACTAGACTTTACTCCAGGACCCTTATGTGCATATGGTAAATGACCCCAACTGAATCCAATACCGGTTGGGTAGGGGATATTGAGTAAATGTGAATTGTGACTGTAAAACTAATGAACTGTGATAACTATCTTATCATTGATTTTCTTTCCGATAATGACGGTATTGTGATACTGCTTTTGTATTATTTCCGTTAACAAATTATCAGGAGAGTTAGAATTGTATAAGCCTGACACGACAGATATATGATATGTGAAAATGCAGACTGGATTGTTGGATGGCATCTGCAATGGCAAGTCGGATGATATTTGTTCGTGTTACCAGATTAGAAATTGTAAATTTAGGAAACCAAACGCTACCAGACTTTTATGGTTTAAAAGATTTCGAGCCAAATCATTTATTCTGATAATATTCTTAGAGTTTTGATTTATTTATGTAATTTTTGTTGTTCAATTGAATACTGTTATTGAGCATTTGCATTCGTCATTATAAAATGAACTGTTAGTTTCTCGTGCGGAGATTCATTCTGAATATGAATTTTCTTCGAATCCAATAGTCTGAGTGACAATCAGCACTGAGAAATAATTTATTATTTCTCACCCATTTCTCCTTTGTGGGATTTATAGGTTGTTAGATGATGAGTCCAAATTGAACTACTAACTTTCAGTATAAATTAATATACCTTTTAACCCTAACTCTACTTGCGTTCAGATCACAAGCGCATGATCCTACTGTGTAGTATAATTGGGGTGTCGATCCACAGAGATAGTGTATCGGATATCTAACAATGTTCACTAGTTCTAGGTTATAGGGGGGTTCGAAATCAGTTAGAAAACAGTTTGTAGTAGTTTTGAAAATAGTTTTTAGGGTTCAATACCCACAAGGTTAATGCGGAGGCGCTAATTGTGCGAAGGTTTGGGTTAAACAATTAAATAGAGATTCTCTAAGGTTTAGGTTCTCTCATTCTAAATTATGCAAAAATATATATTCAGACGTCTCTCTACTCCGCATGCGGCCTGTCACCCCGTATGTGGCATATATTTGTCCCACAGCTACCCCGTATGCGGCACTGTCACTACCCCGTAGAGCTTGCTGGGTTTCTGTGTATGTGATTTGAAGGGTTTTCCGATCTTGCGATCGGCTTTTGGGCTAACAGTTCAGAGTATTATAAGTATGTAATTAACTTTCTCACACAAACCTAATTGTTCATAGCCTATTCTACCCCTCAATTAATTATCCCAAAGACCCTACCTAAACTAGGTATCTCCTAATACAATTCAAGTTACCAATTTACTCTACCCTGCCAAGGGAGCCCGTTCTAATCCTAGTCTTTGAACCGCTGCCAGGCCTCGTTAGCCGAAGTGTTACATATACTTACATGCATTTCCCACTCATACCAGGAATGCAATGAAATCATACACCTATTGGTATGTGGAGGGTTACTGGCATATAGTAGACAAAACTATGTATGCAAGGGTATTATAAAAAGGGTTCAAATAATAAAGCAAACACAAATCAACATACACAAAACATAAACATATATTAAAATATAACTTAGAATTTGATTACAACCCTCACCTTAGATATGAGAGAATTAGCTACTCATGGCTATAGGAAATAAAATGAATAAAATAAAGAGAACATAAATTACAACCCAATTGAAGATGGATGAACCTCTGCCTCCTTAGATGACGCATTTTTTTCCTGCTTGGCTTCCGATGGCTACTCCTCTCTCTCTAAGTGACTCTCTAACCCAACCTAGCATGAGGATGCTAGTCGATTCTATGGACTTAACACAATTAAACACACACACTGAACTCAATTACAAGAGGGACTTTTATAGCCTTCCTAAATGAGAGGGAGGGATAGAGGTAGTGAGGTAGTGGAGAAGGTGGGAACTTGGAGTGCACTCCAAGTTTGCTTAGATGGAGCCAAAAATAATTAAGATAACTTGGCTCTGAAGCAACAACGTCCATCTGGGAGAAATCTGTCGAAAATAGCATCAAGGGTGGAGATCTGATCAGAATCCGAACAGCCCATGGAATGAGTCCACGGATCATGTGGCATAGGGTAACCCGCACGGCTTCCTGACTTAGCGGATTTTGCAATAATTTTGCCATTTTGTATGTTGTGCAATTCGTGTGAGGTGTTGTATGCTCCATGTGATGCCCTGTTTTGGTGTTATCTTCATAAATTGCCTAAATTCGATATTTTTGCTCCATTTTTGGCCTAAATACGCAACTTTCTCCAAAACCTACCAAAATAGTGATAGACCTAAATTATATACATGTTCGATCTGGTTTTTATCACGAAATAACACTAAATATCTTGTATTTTAGTAGATAATAGAATAGAATACACCTAGAATCTAGTTAATACGTTTGTTTGGTTTAAAATTGCAGAAAATGAAGAAATTGGAGCAAAATACGGACGCACTGGTCTAGAGTGCGTCCGCATTCAACACTTAGAATAAAACTCAGCTCACAGAAGAGAAATCCAAGCAGAGTGCGGACGCACTGAGACAGAGGGCCGCACTTAGTACTTAGAGAAATTCAGATCACAACATAGAGGAATCCAACTCTAGTGCGGCCGCACTGACCCAGAATGCAGCCGCACTCAGCCATCAGAAGCAGAAAAGAAAGAAACTGACCCCCGTACGGAAGCAGTGTGGCCACACTCTGGCCGTATTCAGCTTAAAAAGTCAGTTTTCGACAGTTATTCTATTTTCGGCACATCTGACCACGTCCCAGGAGTGTAAATAGAAGGTGGAGATGTGGGGAATATGTTGGAACAATTATACATTGATTCCCAACGTCCATTTGCTCCAATTTTGGGCAATGAAAGAGAAAGAATTATGCTCTTTCAAGAGGAGGAATCAAGAGAAGATCACCAATCCACAGAGGCAAATCAAGAAGGAAGAAGAAGATTTCTCAAAGCAAACACAGCCAAGACCAAGGTTTTTCATTAGAGAAGGGTGTAATCTATTTCTCTAGTTAGTTTCTCTTTGTTTTAGCATGCTTTGTATTAAATTTCTGACGAATACTTACATCTCCATGAGAGGCTAGTCTTCCTCTCTAGGGGTTTAGGTCTTTTAGCATGAACTTGTCTAATTTTATCTTACCCGGATCTTAGTTTTTATTATGATTGTTTGATTTGATGTTAATTTATGAGATTTATTCTTTGTGATGATGCTTGATTAGTACTTGAATTGTAGTATCCCGCTTAGGTCTAATAGACTTGAAGTAGATTTGGATCATATATGATGGTACCAAATTATGATCACAAATACCTTAGGATTTGGATTAGAATTGACCAATTTGAAATCTAAACCGGATCTACAGAAATTAGGGTTAGAGTTTGACGAAGGACTTAATCGTGAAGTCAAATACCTAATTGGGACCCCTTGAATTGAACTGAATATTAGTATGAAAGACTTAATCGTGAAATTCGAACTGTTTAGGCACGTTATTAATTCACGAAAGTGATCCTTTTTAATATCTTAGATTAGAAACCTCATCATATCAAACATGAATTCAAACAAACCGAGTAGATAGAATTAACAAAGGATTGTAGACCAAATTTCCTTAGAATTTCGAACATTGAAAGCACAAAAACTCACTTTTAGTTTACATTTTTGTTTAATTGTTACAACCAACTCTCAATTGGGTATTAAACCCACAAAACCAATCTTACAACAAAACCCCCCAACAATTTCCCTTTTTTAGTAATATTCTGAAACTAATCGATAGAGTTTAAAATTAGTATTTCCCGATATCCCTTGGATCGATACCTCAATTACTACAGGGATTAGGTTGTGCGCTTGCAATCGACCATATCTTTGAGTATTAGGTTTATAAATTTAAAAGTCTAAAGAGTATAAAAGAAAGCATCAAACTCTATACACAAAATACTCAACAAGCTTTTCGGCGCCGTTGCCGGGGATAACGAATAGATACTAGTTTTTACTTTAGAGATTTATTTCAGATTTTTAGTTTTCTTCCTTTTATTTTATTTTGTTTGAAAACTCATCTTTGCTCTTTTCCAGCACTACATGCCACCAAAAACGAGGAGCAAAAAGAGTACACTGGAAACATCTTCATCCCGATAAAATCCTCAACCCGAGTTGGAAGACGAAGTACCAAACATGGGGCTAGAGGTCTTTGATGATGAGGAAGGGCAAGGTGACAGCGTTAATAACGCACAAATTAATCTAGGCAATCAGGAGGACCCGCCTCACAACGCGAACCACCCACCTCGAAACAATCACGCAGGCCGTCAACCTCATTTGGGCCACCACTTCGGTTACATACCGCAAGGGGGAGATATTCCTAACCTTATACCTTCCCTTATTCATTTGCTAGGGCAAAACCAATTGTGGGGGGGCTTTAAATGAGGACCCACATGCGCATTTAGCAGTTTTTGAGGAACATTGTGGCATATTTGCCTCCGAAGAGAATGAATTAGATAACCTCAAACTGAAATTCTTTCACCTCTCCCTCAGGGATAATGCTAGGACTTGGCTTAGAACTGTGAACCGACAAAACATTAGAACTTGGGATGACATGGAAAAATTATTCTTAGGAAAAATTTTCCTCCATCCAAAATCCAACACTTTAGGACCAAGATCACAACATTTAGACAAGCCGAAGGAGAGTCTCTAACTGAAGCATGGGATAGATAGGCAGAGCTCCAACGCTTATGCCCCAATCATGGCCAAGATATGTGGTTATTATTTCAGTTTTTCTATGGTAGTTGCACTATTGCCACAAAGACTCACTTAAATTCTGTTGCAGGTGGAACATGTTAAGGATGGACCTCAAACAAGCAATGTTGATGATCGAAGACATGGCGATAAATCAACGAGAGTGGACAGCAGAGAGGAGTGGTCGAGCTAACGCAACCCCAGGCGTTATGAAGGTCGATGAGGTCACCACTCTACAAGCCAAGATGGAAGCTCTACAACACCAAATCATGCAAATGCAACAAGTAAAATATGTAACTAAGAAAGCTCCTTGCGATATTTGTGGAGAATTGGGTCATGTCACCGCCGACTGCCAAGCTCCCTTGGAAGGTGAGGAACAAGTCGAGCAAGTCAATAGCATGTTCTACAACCAAGGTGACAAAAGAAATAATCCGGTTTACAACAAAGGTAGGTAAAATGAGAATTTTAATTCAAACACCTACAACCCTAATTCGAGGTGGAACCACCCAAACTTTAAGTGGAGGACCGATAATGAAAATACAAACCAGTACTAGGGTAGTGGGAACCAATACCATAACCGTTCGAATCAAAATCAGTACTAAGGACCATCTCAAATAACCAAATTAGAAAAAATGATAGAAGATATGGTATATTCTCAAACCGAGTTCATGAACAACCAAAGAACAACCAACACCGACGTTGCAGATTCTTTGAGGAATTTGAACAACAAGGTAGAATTTCTAGCAACCCAAGAAAAAATGCTAGAAACACAGATCGCGCAACAGGCATCCTCATCCTCTCACCAACAAGGCACACTTCCGGGCAAAACCGACATCAATCCAAGAGAGCATGCGAATGCCGTGACCTTGAGGAATGGCAGGAATATGAAGGTCATATGATGCCCGATGAAGAAGAGCAGCAGCAGTCTCAAAAGGAGACACAAAACACTTCAGCTCCTCTGAATGCAGTCGCAGCCCCCACGAGTGCAGACACACCGACATCGGCAAAGGAGCAAAAATCGGGTAATTCTGTCTCGAACAAGGTGAAACATGCTGAAACCCCTAAGTATATTCTCCCACATAGGTTTGTACCCTTTCCTCAGAGGATAGTGAAGAATAGACTAGACCAACAATTTGCTAAATTCGTAGATCACCTAAAGAAATTGAACATCACCATCCCTTTTACTGAAGCAATTACTCAAATGTCCACCTATGCAAAGTTTTTAAAAGAAATTTTATCCAACAAAAGAACACTTGAGGAAGTGGGCATGGTGTCCCTTGATATCTTGCATTCATATCTATATTTTGACCTTAAATTCGTACCAAAACCTGTGTTTAAATCTATAAATTCGGTTATAATTCATTGAATATATATAGAATGTGGTGCTGCTGCAAGTTTATTCTTATTCTGCAGGAATCGGGCGAAATCGAGAAGGAATTGGAATTTAGAAGTCTCTACACGGTCCGTGTAGCATTCCACACGGGCCGTGTCAACCTCGACTCGACCGATGACACGACCACAGAGAACCGCTGACTCGACCGCAGAAGGAACACAGGCACACGGTCCGTGTAGAATTCCACACGGGCCGTGTCAAACAATTCTGGAAACAAATCCAGAATTTGGAAACAAGGCTAATTAATGGAAGGTCGGCCAGAAGAGCATATAAGCGGGATTCCTTGCACCAGAGAGGACATTCTGGAGCAGAGAAGCAATTCCTAGGGCTTGGACGTGACGGCTAAGCTTGGAGACGAAGTTGAGAAGCGAAAGACGTGAGTTTTCTACGGATCTTCTTTGTTCTTCGGGTTTTGTCATGGCTAATCTTTTTATTACTTCTTTATTTTGTTTTAGAACTATGTCTGAGTAGATTTCTTAGTTTCTAGGGTTGTGATGTAATCGAATGATTTGTTTTGCATGTTAGTTATTGGATTCTTTTGTTGAAATTTGTGTTTGCTTGATTGTGTTTGATTTAATTGCTTAGTGTAAATTGTTTGATTTTTATCGGTTTACCACTAGATGAATGATCACATCTAGAAGGTACTTTGGCCCTTATAATCTCTTGACCAAACTAAGTACATGAGGTAGGATTAGTGATCCGAAAGGTGAAACCAAGTAGTAACCGACAGGTGAACATTTCCTCATATCGACGGAATGAGGTTACCTTTAGTATACCAAACAAGCAACTAGGTAATTCAGACCAACATACGACAGTTGAGGTCTAGAACCCGACGAGGGCACATATTGCAATTCCATACCAAGTTAATAAACCAACAGACGACAGTTGAGGTTTAGAAACATTAGGTCTGGTCAGTAGAACCCTACACAAAGGAACAACACAAAGAAACAGTAACTGCTGCATTCGCTCGAGGGCCACACGAACCGTGTACGACAGTACCCGGCCCGTGTACATTGGACACGACCCGTGTAGGACACTACACGGACCGGGTACCTCGAGGCAAGACTGAGATGAAGTCATAACCCTGGAAACGCCTTTTTACATCTGATTTAAACCAAGTTGATTTACTTTCTTGCATTTAATTACTGTCATTGAACTGTAGGAACTATAAAACCAAAACCAACCTTTTCCAACTTCTAGTCTTTACTTAATTTAGGTAGTATTCTAGTTAAGATCTGAACCGTCCCTGTGATCGATACCCGATAATATACTACTCGATAGGATTGTATACTTGCAGTCTGAACCGAAAAGTGTATTTAAGGTTAAAAAGTACAGTTCACTGTACTGAAACTTTGTACTATACCTTTTGGTGTAACATCCCTAAATGAGGAGTGTAGCGCTCTCTTCTCAAACAAGATACCTCCAAAACTTAAGGACCCCGGAAGCTTTGTTATCCCATGTAAGATAGGTGATACTAAATTTGATATGTGTCTATGTGATTTAGGAGAAAGATGGAAAGTTCATCAGGAATGGTTTCATATGAATCTTCAATGGATAAAAAGTCTGAGGAGTATTTAAACTTAATTTTAAATCTAGAAATCTTACTAATGCAATTAACATAAAAAAATTTGGCAAGTTTTGGCTTTTTACTTTTTTTTTTGGATTTTGGGCGTTTATCATTTTTTTTTAGTTTTTTATTTTTTTTGGGTATTTTGGGTTTTCTAATTTTTTTCTTTTTTTTCTTTTTTATGATTTTTTTAGGTTTTAAAGGTTTTTTAATTTTTTTGGATTTTTTGAATAAACTATGTACATAATATCCAAGGTTCAAGCGGACTTTTTTTTAGCTGGTCAGGGCAAGGTGGGACCTGACCCAAATTGTAAGAGGGGGAAGGATGTCGTACCTTGCTCATGTGATAAGCGAAGGAGAAGTGAGGTAGATCACACGTGCTCGATATTGACCAATCATCGTTTGGGCATACCGTGACAGGTTTAGAAATCTTAAGACTCATCAGTTAGGTTGTTGTGTTCTGAATAAAGGAGGGAATGTCATTGGTCGCCATGACTTTCTTCAGCACCTTTTATTTTTGCTTCCTTCGTTTAGTCTTCCGATCCATTTGCGGTTTGTTTGGCGTAGGAACGAAAGATGTCTATCTTGCTTCTTGTATTCTTTTGTGCGCTATGATTTTTTTCTGCAATTTCTTGTTAACATATAATCTCCCATGCATGTTATAGTTTTTAAAATAATCAGCAGGTAATTCATCATCATCAGGGTTAAGATCCAAAACTGGGTTGGACATTTGGTGTTCATTTGTCAAGTCCAGTTCGGGTCCATCATTGGTTGGATTGTTGTTATTGGATCAATTACCGTGTCTATATTGGTAATTACATTGACACTATGAGGTCTTTCAAGAGATCGGGGTCTTTGGGGCTCTCTATTCACAAAAGGGTTTTGGGTTACTGTTTCATTGGTTTGAGCAATTAACACGCTTCTAAGGTTTGCACAAAATTCAGTACGATGGCCTGCGGTACGATGGTACACACAATATTGTTCTGGTTCATAATCTGAGTTATTTCGATTTGATATTAGACGGGGGTCCCTAATTCGAGTCGCAATGGATCGCTGACTTCTCTTGGTCTTTTCATGGGTGGTGCTAGGGTTAACCCTGTTCGGTCATAGCTCTCACCAATTGCTTTCAATTCTTTAAAATCCCTAAAAGTGTGGGATGCCAGTAGGTCACGGAATGGTGGTTGTGATGACTGAATTGCTATCCTAATTAGTTCTTCTAGAGGAGGTGTGTCGTGGTGCACTTCATCTGTCATAGCAAACCACCTATCTACTTATCACAAAAACGTTATGATTCATTTTGGGACAAGTTTAATAAATCAGCATAGGAAGGTACATGCCACATATGATTAAATCGACGTAAAAAACATGCAGAGATTGACCTCCAAGTCATACGGTCTTTTCCAGCAAGGTTTGTGTACCATTCGTATGCATCATCTTGGAGGGTTATACCACAGAGTAAAACTAGAGTTGCATCATCAAACCTGAATAGCTCGTATAATTTGCAGAACTTTATCATGTGCTTTATTGGGCAGCACCTACCATCATACCGTTTTAGTGGTTGGCTTTGTTGTGGTTGTGCACGTCATTTTTGTGGGCAATTTTGCAGTTGCTCAATAGGATGCTCTGGTCATCGACTTAGGGGTGGCTTCTCATATCTCGCTTTGAGATCGCCCAAGTAGCTCTCAAACCTTCCCAACAGTGATTGTAACTTGTTGAATAGAGGTTCTACCAGATGTGGTATGCGCAGCATTGGAGGTGGAATTGAGGTGGAAGTGCTTGGAACAGCTTGCCCCTGGACCACGAGGTGGATTAACACGTAAAAGGCCTCCAACTGCGAAAGGAATAACCTTCTCGTCTGCTCCGCTGAACCTAGCGGTAGATCATTATTTATTCTTGGTTGGTTTGGTCTGGAGGTGAAATGAATATCTTGCTAGTTCGTTGCGTTTCGCACAGGTATTCCCTCTAATACATTGATCTCCCCAAGATCTAATTTAAATAATTTGTTCAACCCATCAAAACTATCATTTTCTGGTGAAATAACCTCACATTTTACAAAGGTATCTTTTATGGACTATTTGGAGGTTACCGTTGTTACTGGCTTATCAGATTCACATCCTAATCCATGTGTGCCTTTATTTTTATAAGAGTTAATGGTTCTACCAGTCCTTGATTCAATTGTTCTAAACCTTGTCCTAGGGTATAGTTCCATTTTTTTTGGAGTGTTTCTAACATTCTTCTAGGGTTGGGATTACTTGTTGGGACTTTACATCAATAAATAGAAATTGTTGGTTGATGCTAATGAAACCGACCTCAACAGGTACAACTATTTCAGGTTCAGCCATGACCACAATAATTTCATTATTAAAATGAAACTTGAGGCACTGATGCAAGCTGTATGGGATTACCTTATGGGCATGTAACCAGGGTCTTCTTAAAATTAGGTTAAAACTGGACTTGATATCGACAACTTGAAAGGTTATCTCAAATTTTACTGGGCCAATTACTACCTTTAAATCAACCTCTCCTAAAATTTCTATACTGATGCTATCAAAGGCTCTTACCGTTCCCATGACTTTACGAAATTTTGTTGGGTCTACTCCAATTTTTGTGGCAGTGCATAGGGGACAAATATTAAGTGCAGACCCATTGTCAATTAAAACAAATGGAAGATGAAAACCATTACATTGAACCTTTATGTATAGTGGTCGGTTGTGTTTTTCTTTCTCATCAGGGAGTTCACTGTCTGAAAATGTTATACTTTGTTCGTATATATGACCAACTAGTTTTTCTGTCCTTCGATTCTACGTTAGTTGGCACATTAACAGATTGCATGACCTTTTGTAAAGCTTGATAGTGGGATGGGGATTTAACAAGTAATTCCCAAACAGAGATTTCAGCCTTGGTTTTCTTTAATTGGGATACAACATCATAACTGGACGAATTTTTCTTTGTTTGATTTTCAGGGCTTTCTTTGGTCTTAACATCCTCAGGTATGGGTTATGTTGTAAGGTACGACGGCTTGTAAACCCGACCAGACCGAGTCATGTTGCTTAATTCAGCGCATACAGGAGTTTGGTCGTGATTAGTTTTCCTAAGACCTCAATTATTTTTTGACCCATGACTACCATTGGTTTGAGGACTGGTTCTCTAATTCATAGGACCTCAATAGGCATTTTGTACTGTGTTGGAGTCATTTGGTTCCTTGGTCTTATGATATCTCGCTATTTTATCTATATTCCGACCGAACCTTGCATTAAAACTTGTGCCCAAATCTCTGAAATCGTGTCTATTTCATTGAATATCAATATAATGTGGTACTGCTGCACATTTGTTCTTATTTTGCAGGAAACGGGCGAAACTGAGGAAGAATCTAGAGTCTGAAGACTTATACACGGACCGTGCACCATATGCATGCGGATCGTACACCCTCTGCCCGACCATAGACTGAAGACACACGACCGTACACAATCCACCTCACCAGGACACAGGCACACGGTCCGTGCACCCATGCATACGGACCGTGCATGGCATTTCCGGAAGCAGAAATCAAAGATGGAAATAGAGGTCAGCTGGAGCAGGTCGTGAAAGGAAGGATGTAAGCGGGATTCTTGGCAACAGAGAGGGTATTCTGGAGCTGAGAACATAACCTAGAGTTTGGAATAGACGGCTAGGCTTGAAGAGGAAGAATAGAGGAGGAAAACGAGAGTTTTGTGACGATTCTTCTTATTTCTTCGAGCTTTGTCATGAACTCTATTATTATTATTCTTTTGATTAGTTTTTTGACTATGTTAGGCTAAACATTTCTGTTTCTAGGGTTATGATGTAATCGAATGCTTAGTTTTATTTGCTAGTTACTTGAAATTTGTGTTGAATCTTGTGCTTGCTTGTTGTGTAGTATTTTATTGCTTAGTGGAATTTATTTGAATTGAATGGTTAGTCCGTTAGATGGAAGGCCTCATCTAGATGGTAATCGAATAACCCCGATATTCACTCGACCAAACTAGGTATATGAGATAGATTTGTGAACCGAGAGGTGAAACCAAGTAGTAGCCGAGAGGTGAACTTTTTCTCGCATCGAGAGATCGAGGATATCTTTAGTAAATCAACAAGTAACTTAGGTTAATTAAGCCAACAAGCGAAAGTTGAGGTTTAAGAACCCTAAGAGGGCAGAAATTGAGTTCCGTACTAAGTAAATAAGCCAACATGCGAGAGTTGAGGTTTAGGGACTCAGGTACGATCAATAGAACCCTGCACAGAGAAACAACACAGAAACCAGTAGCTGTTGTATCAACTCGAGGGCCACACGGACCGTGTTTGAGAGTACACGGCCCGTGCATGAAAGTGCACGGACCGGGCACCTTGAGTTGAGATGAAGTCAGAAACCCTAGGAACCCTTTTAGTATTCATTCTAAAACCAAACCAAAATTTCTTATTGTTTTTAAATACTGCTATTGATCTGCTAGGAAGTGAAATACCCCAAAACCACCTTTACAGCCTTCTAGAATTCTTGTATTTTAAGTAAAGTCTGATAATTATCAAACCGTCCCTGTGGATTCGACACCCAGCTATACCCAACTTCTATTGTAAGCTTGCAATTGAACTGAGTAGAGACTAGGTATTAAAAGCCTATACGTTTCATAGCGAACATCTTACCCCTAAAACTTCAATGGTTCTAGAAGTTAATTTTTGTTCAAAGTGATTAACAGTACCATTAAAAGAGTATGGATCATACTCCTCACATTCAATAGAATTTACCATTTGAGAACAAGTTGCTTCGTCACTTTTTGGGTGTTGAGGTAACGGGTTTGCCATTATATTAGTGGTTTAAGTTGGAGGTGTTTTGACAGCGATTACTCCTTTGTCAATTAAGTCTTCTATAGTGTGTTTTAGATTATAACATTTATCGGTATGGTGACCTGCACTTTGATGATATTCACAAAAAACAGTTGGGTTATAACCTCAAGAATCGGGGTTCACTTGTCTTCCTAACGGGGTCACAATTCCTTCTTAAAAGAGTCTAACAAGTATAGAACTTGGTGGTTCACCAATTGGTGTGAATTTTCTAAAGATCTTGGTTTGTTGTGATTGACTTGTGGTAGAAAATTGAGAATTTACAGTGTTCATATGTGTGATTCGTCCGGTCTTTGTGTTAGTATGTGCTGGTTTTGGCAATCCCCCAAATCGATTATCATTTGAAAAAGAATTTTGAGGGAGGACAATTTGTTTGGTACCGGATACCTCAAAGGTAGCATTTACATCCTCTTGACTTTTTGAGGTGTTCGGTGAGATGTTATTTTTTTGGACATTTCGGGTTCGTTTTATGTTAAATTGGTTCGGGGATGATGATTGTAGTCCTAAGGCTGGTAATAACCCTTGGCTTACGGTTGTTTCTACACGAGAACTAGACTTAATTAAGGCCGTAAAATTAGGATGTCCCTCAATAGCTAGGTAACCTGATCAGAGTCAAAATGATGATGAATTACATACGGTTTTAGCTTAGGTTTTACATATTATCTCACACTTATGTTTAATTAATGAGAAAAAGTTTACTGTCACCCTTCTTTATGTTTTATTGCAGAAAACAGGTTTTGGGACTATTTCACATCAAATGGAGCAAGAATCAGGTCAATCGGACAAGCAACCCTCATCGACTAAGGCCCTGTTATGGTCCGTACCAGTTGATACGGACCTAGCCGGATACGGACCAGGAGATGGTGTGATACGCATTAAAACCCTCAGCGACAAGGTGTGAATATGGACCGTATCACATGATACGGTCCGTAACCAAGGCGTCCTTTGGGGAATAACTACCACAAGCGTGTCCAGATCGTGTTTCTTGGCCTTCACTCATCTCCAGACGTCCCCTCACTCCTATATAAGGCCCCTAAACAGAAGAGAAACTCATCTTTGTAATTTTGGTAGTTAGGGTTAGATTTGATTGAAGTGAGAAGAGAGGAGTGTTGTAATGATGCCGTTCCGCGGCTAAGTTCTTTTCTTAGGGGCTAGGCAGTAAACCTTGTTACTCATGATCCTTTGATTTATATATTTTCTATTGATTATGATTTCTTATTGTTGATTGAAATGCTTTTGTAATTTATTCTCCCTTCACCTGATTTCGATGATCTAGTTTAATCCTAGGGTAGTGATAGTACTTTATTGGTGGGAAAACTATGATGGACGAGTTAGCCTCCTTGGGAGCCATTAGATTTATGTGAAGAAAACCTTGGCGGGGAAACCATAAATCAAAATCACAAAACGCAAACCAAGTTCTGTCATTTGCGTAAGATAAATCGCAGTGTCCTATGTAGTATCCCGGTGCAAGTCCCGTCATTTGCGTAAGTGACTCGCAGTGTCCTATGTAATGTCTTCTATTAACAATAACAGGTAATCAGACCCGACAGAAGTATAATATCAAAGTGGATTGAGTAGCAATGGTGTGACGAAACCCTAGGAATCCTCATCTCTATCTTTATTTTAATTACTTTTAATTGTTGCCAAATTTACATTGATCACAATTCCAAACTCTTAATTTTCAGATTTTGTCTAGCCTTTTGAAATATTGTGATTTGGTCGCTCAAGACTGTAGACCAATATTCCCAGTAGATCGACCTCGATTATACTACTCGATAAGGATTGTACGCTTGCGATCCGAACCGATATCATTTTTGAGTTTATAAATTGTAAAAGTAATATCGCTCTCTTTTGAGTGATCATAACCCGATATGGTAGGCAAAGAGTTCTTAATTATCATATTATAGATTCCTTATCTGTTGGTTTGGGTTTGACTCTAGCGGACATTGCACGCCATCTACCAACATATGTGACAAATGGTTCATCTTTATTTTGTCTAAGAGATTCAAGGTCTTCGCGTCGAGGTTCCATGTCAATATTATATGGATATTGATCGACAAAAATGTTTGACAAATGATCATACCATGTGATATTGGGTAAATCAAGAGAGGTGAACCATTTCAAAGATTGACCAGTCAAGCTTTTTTGGAAGTAACGGATGAGCAGTTGGTCATTGGACTTCAACGAAACCATATCCCCGCAATAGGCTCTAAGATGCGACACCGGACAACCCTCCCCACTATATTTCTTAAATTCTAGTAGTTTAAAATTTTCGGACAATACTACATCAGTTGGAAATGGACATAGGTCTCGGAATGAAACATTTTTAGTACACCCTACTCGTATTTTGGTTAACTCAGCCTCTACTTTGTCAATGCGGGATTTCAACGGGTCGAATTCAAGGGAGATTGGTGATTGTTCATGTCACACCCCAAACCGGGATTTCTGGATTAAGGTATGATCAGTCCTCGCCTCGTGTTTAATTACCATTAACACGCAAGGCTAAATAATACAAATAATAACAATAAATACACAGTGGAAACGAAAACACATAAATCATACGTGAAGCAACAGTCATACAATCCACAGATAAACATAAACATAAATATAAATATATCGATCCATACAGCCCACGGGAGAATAAAACATGAACTACTGAAAGGAGATACATGATCTACGGTCCCGAGGTACAAACAAAAGTCTCGAGACTCTAAAACCCTAACAAAAGTCCTATGAATCCTACATCAAGCGACTGGCCATCAGGGACAGCTCCTGGCATCTCCTGCTGCGGAACACCAGTCTCTGTACCTAAAAATCTCACATCAAAAGGTGGGTGAGCGAACAATCGCCCAGTATGTGACCCAGAATTATCCCTTCAGGGATCCTCTTTTGGTTAAAGCATTTTTAATATTAATTCTACGTAAGTTTAATGTCGTAACTTTTGAATGCAAATGATTTAATATATTAAACCTAAATTAATAACTATTAAACGAAAATTACATATAATAGATGATATGATGCAATTATCCTGTCATGCCAACATGCAAAAATCCCCGAAATAAAATATCAAAGAGGAATATTATTTCAATAATCAAAGCGGAATCCAGTACAAGAGTACTGTGTGTAGAATTGAATATATAATATAATACGGTTTTAAATATCACCCCGTGCCGTGAAATTTGAATTGAATAGTAATCCTCAACATGACATAATCCAAGGACCGCGATCCGGGGGTGCAATGATACCTGATGCCTAGTGACATCGAGCATTGCCCCACAAGTCATTGCACGCTCGCCGATGGTTATATCCAAAAATTCGTGCATTTTCCTTACTCTAAAACGATTCTTCAACCAAACATATAAAATAGGAGAAATCATACAAGGAAGTCGTAAAAATGTGTTAATCCGTCTCCTCATGAGCGGACGACGGAACTCTACCGTCTGGCCAGACCAATAGGACAATAAAGGCTCGAGATCGGCCTATGTACAGAAAAGTAAATATAAGCGCCACCGCGACCGCGGAAACCGTTCTAGGCATGTAGCTCCTAATGTAGGTGGGATCACATCCAGAATCGTTTCGTGCCTCAGGGCTCGAGATCGGCCCACACGTAATGGTAAAATGAATCGAAAAGAATATATAATCAAAGTTCTATACATATAATATTTATCCTAAAGACCACCCGAGAGATCAAGTGATTAAACGGCTCAGTGGCTAACGGGCCGTCTCGTACCCCATCCTACGAGACGGAACGCAGTCACTCAGTCTCTGCTCAGCCCTCACCAATGCAAATGATCGTTTATAAATAATAATATTGTCCTCTACGAGAAGAGGACAAGTAATATCCTAAATAACTACATATATATCTAACTTGTAATTAAATTACTCTACTCCTAATAAAACAGTAAATTCTTGATTTAAAAAGGGGTTATGCAATTTCTAATAACAATTCGGAATTTAAACATGCTCTATTGCATCTAATAATTTAAATTGCGAATGACGGGTCAAGTGGTCGACTGGTAAGAGTACCCCACGAAAAAGATAATTCAGATATCCCACACCTGTAAGGCTAGCTGAAGGCGCGTGCTCTAATCGTCTCCGTAATCCGCGTGCTCCATGTATGCCCTGGTATAACCATCAGCATGGTCGATCCACGGATCGGGATCGGAATAGGTCTGATGACCTGTAATTTGTAACGTAACTTAATTAAATTCTAGATTAAGTATCGTAACCCCTAATTCCCCTGTGTTATTACTTTTATTTAGGTGTTCGAACTCAATTGGTTACTTACGGTGTAGGATACTCAATCAGTTCGGTCAGCTCGGTCGGTCCGACTTTGTTCTGATTGAGCGCAAGTATTCTACGTCTACTTAGTTTTATTAAATTTAGCGTAACTAATCTATTTATAAACTTTTAATTTGAAGATAAACTGCTTTAATTAAATTCTCTGAGTATTTAAAAGAAATTCTAATTGCTTATAAAATAAAAATACGTAAATAATTTATTAAGTTACGTATTGCGATAATTAATTGTGTTTATATGATCATAAGGTAAAAGTACGTATTTTACTTAATTTCTCTAATAGTACAACTTAGTTTGTGCCTAATTATATATATGAATAAAATACGTCACTAACTAATTTTTAAAATAATTGAAATGATACAGAAATTATTAAGACAACATATTTAATATTTATTTATATTTTAGAACATCTAATAATATTATTCCAAATGTTAATACTAGTAAATAAACAAATTATTAAACTAAATTAATTTAACTTAAATGTGTTAATTCTAATTAACTATTGTTGGGACTTTTAATTTTGGTGTGTTTTCGGGATCATATCGTGTCCTGCCAGATAATCTAGTATCTGCTCATAGTATGTTATGAGTCATCAATCCAAGACTAATCTAATCATTTCCCGAGTTTTAAGTGAAAACTTCGGATCGAGCCAAACCAATTGGTGGCTCGAGACCCGAAGTAATTAATTCGAATTTTATTTCACTTATTATTTTGCAAAAGCCCACTTTTATTTCTTGATCAGATTCGGCCAAGCCCATAAATAAACCAAGTTTAAGCCGCTCTTTCAAACCTAAGCACTAAGCCCAAATTCACAAGAGGCCCAAACCCAATTTAATTTAATAAGCCAAGCCCAAACCGAAATTTCCAAGGCCCTTTGTAAAGTTTCCAATAGCCACGGCCCAATAAGAAAGGCCCAGATCCAATTACAAAAATTCAAACTTTTGCAATTTAGTCCATGTCATATTCTATTTTACGCAAGGGCTCAGTTTATGCACCAATACCCAAAACATTTCAAATTTTCTCAACAAGGTCCCTGTTAATTCAAGTTCGGTACCAGTGGCTACACTGGGCTGGTACCGACTGGTACTAGCATTCGCAAACAACACAAATATAGCAGCAACACTCAACAGGTCAGAACAGGGGTAGGATCACATAAGTCAAGCAACAACCACAATCCAGAGCAATACAAACAAAACCAGTAAAGCCAGCACAGGTCAGCACAGGTCAGAACAGGGTCAGGTACAGAGATGGTACCAGTAAAACCAGTAAAGACCCAAGGTATCCTCGAATTTGGCTAATACCAGAAACCAGCAAGGAAATGAAAAGTCAGCACAACAACCACAGAAATTGCCACAGGGCCGGTACCAGTTGTAGGGTATTGAGGCTACCCAAAGCCATTAGGCTTAAGCTGCGGAAAGACCGTAAAACAAAATTTTTACTTCTAACTTAAGCCAAAAAGATTGAAGTGGTATGTCGGATAATCTACCGAGAGTTACATACATGTTCAATCCTTTTCTTAGATTAAAAACCGTAACTAAAACTTTACTTATTCAGATCATAGATTAAGTAGTATGTCGGATAATAACCGAGAGTTACATACCAGATTAATCATGTATAGACCCAAAGTAGTAAAACTGTATTTACTTATATTTTAATTAGTTTATAGATCTACTCCTTTGATTGATTTCTATAAGATTAAATCTATTTAACAATTAAATAGATTAATATAACATTTTTTTACCTTGCTTCCAAATTCAAATTGGAATGCAGTCTGACCCGGTTAAGCAAGCACCAAAAATATAGTACCTCTATCGGTTATCCACCAGGAACTACCAGAGAGTTAGTATTTCTTTTACCAGAAATACTATACCAATGGTATTCGAAAAGTCGCGGTTTTTGGTAAATCACTATTCACCGAAAGTACGAAATTTCTGACAAAACACTATTCATAAGAATAACTTTTATTCTCGCAAAAATATAAATATGGATAATCAGATTTTCTACAAATCACTATTTGGAAGAGAAAATTAGATACGAATCGAATCGGATTCTAATTCGTACTTTTGATTTTGACTTCAAATTGATTTCTATATTTTCTCACATTTTCATGCCATTAAATAGGCAATATTTGTGGCGGTTTAGCATATGGCGGTTAGAAGAAACAAAATCAAAATTGGATTTGTCATTTGTTTAATATATTTAATTAAACATTTTAATTTAATTTAATTAAATTTAATTTAATTTAGGCTTTTAATTAAATTATAAATTTAATTAAGGCCTAAATTCAAATTGGACTTTTTGGTTCAAAATATTAATTCATAATTAACATTTTAATCCATATAATATATATATACAGTTATTCTGAATAATTGTATTTCTTGTGTTTGCGATAAATTTATACGACGTGTCATACACGTTTATAAATTTAATTCGGTTTAAGCATGTCATCTCCATGACATATATTTTATTCTTAATTATAACACTTTATAATTAATCATAAAATTTCTCTGATTACTTTCCTATTGGTGTGACCCTATAGGATATGTGTTATGTTGGTAAATAGAATTAGAACTGTTCTAACTTCTGTATATCATAGGTGGCACCTGTCAAGTACATTATGACACCAATTACACATATGATGTTGTACGGTACAATATCACGATCCAGTAAACGATTTACTTCGTGTTAATTCTTTTGTCTCATAGCTATCAGATTAGTTTCAAGGTAGTGTGTATCATCCTTGCAAACTTAATCTTTTCTTGATCCTGAATAGATTATCAAATATGTTTACTCTTGTAATCATATTGGATCCAGATAATCATATTCTATCAAGGGGCCCAGTGATGTTATAGCTCGTATTGAGATACGAGGGACAATAGTACTTTTGATAAACCATCTTTTCCACCACATAAGCTATATATACCGAAGAACTACCCTTATATCTACTTTTTACGGATAGCGTTAGATAGCAATCACACATATACATCTCTTATGTAGGAAAAATGAATATCTCATACTTTAGAACTTAACACTAAAATGAAAACATTAATGACACAAACACAATTCCATTTAATGTTTCATTTGGGGTCTGTCAAATATCATGTTCTCTAACATGTATCTATGTAATTAAAATGACAACTATTTGTCTATGGTTTGTAAAACTTAACCATCATTTAATCAACACACTAACCTTATCGCGGTAATTAGTGTTCCTGCTAATTACCTTGGTTAGAGACTTTTAAGAGTATTATCATCTATATTATGAAGTTCCACAATTCCAGTCATGAACTCGAAATGATTCATAAATTCAATAATACTCAAGGTAACAAAATGATTAAACACAAAATGATTAAACATTCAATTCATGAACAAAGCTCTATATAACAAATTTATCGTATTATTGACTTCTAGATTATTACAAACTAACACCAGTACCATAGCATCCATGAACTGCAAAACAACAACAACATCATCACAAACCCGAAAAAGGCAAGATAACAGAACAAGGGCCAGCCAGGCCAGCACAGGCACAGCCTAGCCGCAAAACAGAACCGAAAAGGGGGAAGGCAAGCAACACAACAACATAAATCACAGCAGCATACCCACAACCAAAAATATCAACAACAAGGCCGGCATCATCACAGTACCAGAATTTTCCCTCGATCATTCGAATCTATTCGGGAAAATCAACAACCCAAAATAGTTCGATAAATTCCACAAATTCCCGTAGGGATACGAAAAATCACTCAAGTAAAAAGGGTGTGCTTTCAATGGCAGAGCTACGTTCAGGCAGGGGTAGGCACTTGCCTACCCCTGGAAATTTTTTTTCTTTTTGGACTGGTATTTTTTGGGCTTTGCCTACACCTGGTCCCCTACCCTGCGCCTGCGCTGCGCATAGCCACGAGAAAACAAAAAAAAGAACTCGCGGATAGGAGAGGCGAAGCAGAAGAAGTGAAGAACCGAGAACTCGCCCGCGTGCGGCACCGCCTGCGCCTCTGGAAGAAGAAGAACTCTCCCGCAGCCCGCCGTGGTTCCGCGTCTGCCTCTGGAAGAAAAAGAAGTCCCGTCACAGACTCACAGGCCACCCACCTAGTTCTCTACCTCATCTCTCTGAGCGTTTAAGAGCCACTTCCTCTCCTCTCTCGCGTCAGCACGCCACCGCACCACCGCCTCTCCTCTCTCTCTCGCTCCAAGACCTCTCCCATCGTTAGCCCGCTCGATCCCCCTTCCTCTCTCTCTGCCTAGATCTGCTTCGGACTTCCCATATCCGATCTGCTTGGATAACCTTTGAACTTCCCGGCTTGGGCAAGAAGCGTAAAGGAACGCAAGGCGGAGTTCAAGGTGAGCACGGAGCAAGGTCTCTGATCCGATGAGGTACCTCCAGGCAACGTGTGTGCGGCTAGAACAACCTTGAGAAGCACTCTGGACCGTTGATCTGGGCTGGCATCTTGTACGGTACTGGTATAATCCCTAATAATACCCTGTAGAACTGCTGTTGTATACTTGTAGGTAATGAATCTCACCTTGTAGAACTATATAAACTTGATGTACCAGCACAAATTGTATCATCTTGATTTGTATCGGCACTTGGTACTGTTGTACCAGTACCAATTAACTGATCCATCTGACGACTCTTCTATTTAGTTTACAGTTGAATCATGATATCTCGCTCCAAACTCGAACCCGAACCGTTAATTTTTTCGAATCCGAATCCGAATCCGATTTTTGCCAACCCCTAGCTCAAATCCTAGCTCCGCCACTGTGTGCTTTTAATTACCCGGAAGGAACAAATCGCAAGGAGGCAAGCAAAAAGGCAAGGAAGGGACGGCTGGTTCCGAATTCACCTCGCCTCACGGCCTTTCTCGATTACCAGTAAACACCCACAGATAGCGCACCAGGCACCGAAAGAGATCACCAGAAAGGCACACCGGCACCAGTAAGCACCGCAACAACAAAACCCCTCTAGGATTTTGGAAAAATTCGAAATCCACAGAGGTAAACGGAATAACAAGTGGGAAGGCAAAAATTCTCAGCACATGAGATCAAATTCAAACAACCAATGCCAGAAAAACCAACACAAGAGAGGGAGAGGGGTATATATATCCCGGGGCAGCAATGATTGCGCAAGGGTCAAGGTTCTCTGACAGCCGTGCGACCATAGTCGTCGTTCGCACGAGATGAAGCAACGGGAGCTGGTAAGCGAAGAAAATCGCGACCAGAGGGCCAAATGGGCGGGAGCCGCGCTCCCTTTCCTCTCCAGCGGAGAGAGTGAAAATAAGGGGTAGGGTCGGCGCACAGAGAGAGGAAAGAAAAGGGCACGGCTCAAGGGAAAAAGAGAGGATGGGAGAGGTTTAAAAGAGTTAAGAGCCGCATCAAGATTCGGGCAAGATCGATCTGGACGGTCAACCGAAATCATAAGTAATAGAAGTAATAACCAATACGCGAAGGACCCTTCCTTCAATTTATTTAATGAATTCGAAATTTGCAAACGACGCATAATTGATCGAACTTAAGTCGCATTTATTTTAAAATTTCTATCGTTCTTCTAATTGAAATCTTAAACCAAATTCATAATTAAATAGTAAAAAGGAATCAGGTTCGAACGTTTTGCGAGTTTTCAACTTGATTTTTTTATATCGTATTAAATTTTTATTGAAATTTTAATTGTTTACTTAAGTACATTTAAATTTTTCTAAGGTTTTAAGTTTACATTTTATTTTTTATAATTTAGTTTCAAAATAACATTCTTCATGAATAAATTATATATATAATGTATTACTAACCTTCACCTTAATTAATTTTCTTAATACAATCATTTTAATTAGTGGTAAATTTGGATTATTAGTTAATTAATTTACTTTAAACTTACGGAATATAACAGTTCAGATCCTGGAGTACTTGCAGACCTATTTTGGTCATGATTAGAAAAGATTTGAGTGTCAAGATGTTGTCTAGATTCATGATTCGTAGGGATTGCATCATGGGAAGTATTTGAATTCATAAAGTTAGAGTTCATTTGAATTTGCAGCAAACTAGCCAATTTGGTCATCATTGTATTCATGGTTCGTATGGTTTCTGTTAACAAGTCTTTCAAAGATTGTTCTACATTTGAATTGCTTTCTTGAGGTTGAGGCAAAACATTTTCGGGACTTTCATCGAGGTTTGTGGTGTGAGACATTTTTGACGGAGACCTAGTTAAGAAAGGACTCCTTACAAGTTTTGGTATAGACCTTTTTGGCTAACGTGTGTGCTTAGAATTTAAATCTAGTTGGGATTAATGTTACCGATACAATGATATTTTACTTCCTTTTCTATGTAAAATGTTGGTCGCTAGATTGCTTCAAATCTTTGCCAAGCTCTTCCTTTGCCGCAAATGTGAACTGCTACACCTTCCTCGTTGCTTTTTTTTAAAACCTTTTTTTTTTGTAGCAAATTTGAAAAACAAAAGAAAATAAAAGGAAATCACAAGTCAGAAATTAAATCAAACACTAAGTAAAGAAAGCTAGGAATTTTCAAGTTAAGACTCAATTACACCAAAAAGGTATAGTACAAAGTTTAGGTACAGTAAACTGTACTTTTTAACCTTAAATACACTTTCGGTTCAGATTGCAAGTATACAATCATATCGCATAGTATATTGTCAGGTATCGATCACAGGGACGGTTTGACTATTACCGGACTTTACTTAAACTACAGAGATTCTAGAAGTCTGCAAAGATTGTTTTTGGGGTATTACGTGTCCTATCAGTTCAATAACAAAATTCAAAACAAATAAGTATACTTTGATTTGGTTTTAATATAATTAAAAAGGGGTTCCTAGGATTTCTGATTTCATCTCAGCTCAGCCTCAAGGTGCCCGGTCCGTGCACTTTCATGCACGGGCCATGTGTAATGTACACGGGCCGTGTACTCTCATACACGGTCCGTGTGACCCTCGAGTTGATACAGCAGCTACTGGTTTCTGTGTTGTTTCCTGTGCAGGGTTCTATTGGCTGAACCAAAGTACTTAGACCTCAACTCTCACATGTTGACTTAATCACTTGGTACGAAACTCAATTTCTTCCCTCTTAGGGTCTCAAACCTCAACTTTCGCTTGTTGGCTTAATTATCCTAAGTTATTGGTTTACTAGATATATCCTCGATCTCTCGACTCGAGGAAAAGTTCACCTCTCGGCTACTACTTGGTTTCACCTCTCGGTTCGCAAACCTATCTCAAATACTTAGTTTGGTCGAGTGAATATCAAAGTTATACAATTACCATCAAGATGAGGCCTTTCATCTAACGGATTAACAATTCATTTCAAACAATTTAAACTAAGCAATAAAATACTACACAACAAGCAAGCACAAGATTCAACACAAATTCCAAATAACTAGCAAATAAAACTAAGCATTCGACTACATCATAACCCTAGAAATAGAAATGTTTAGCCTAACATAGTCAAAAAGCAAATAAAACAAATAAGAATAAGAAAGTTCATGACAAAACTCGAAGAAAAATGAAGAATCGTCGCAAAACTCGCGTTTTCCTCCTCTTTTCTTCCTCTCCAGGCTTAGCTGTCTCTTCCAAACCCTAGATCTTGCTCTCTACTACAGAATGGTCCTCTCTGTTGCCAAGAATCCCGCTTTTATCATCCTTTTCACGACTTTCCCCAGCTGGCATCTATTTCCTTCTTTGGTTTCTGTTTCCGGAAATGCCATGCATGGTCCGTATGCATGGGTGAACGGACCGTGTGCCTGTGTCTCTAGCTCAGAATGTAGATCTTCTCGCAAGCTTTCCGAAAAGTGGTCATACACTCAAAACGGAGTTACGAGTCAAAATCTATGACTGTTTTAATTTCAGGTGCTGAAATTTCAGCATCATATACAGGTCGTGTGGATGGTGTCCTGGTCGTGTCTGTGGTCGGGCAAAGGGTTGTACGGTCCGCATAAGAAGGTGCACGGACCGTATATAAACCTTCGAATTCCAGATTCTTCCTCAGTTTCGCCTGTTTTCTGCAAAGTAAGAACAAATGCGCAGCAGTACCACACTCTATAAATATTCAATGAAATAAATACGATTTGACAGTTTTAGGCACAGGTTTTGGTACAAAGTTTGGTCGAAATATAGATAAGAAAGCGAGACATCAAATTCCCCAACGGAGTCGCCAGCTGTAGCTACCGTGCTACGAAATCAACACTCGACTCAATCTTTTTAGTGTGATTTAAATTTTATTTGGAGTCACCACCCATAATGCTACGGGAAATACATTACCTTATATATTTATGCCCATGGATAATAGCTAGGTTCGTGTCTTGGTTATGAATGTGGAAGGTGTTAGTCACCACACTCACTCGAAAGATTGGTCTCTACTAATTCTAGTTTTCAAAAATTCATTTTAACAATAATACAAGTTACAAAATGAAATAAACTAACATAATAGCAACCAAAAAGGAAAAGAAAAAAAAAGATAGAAGACAACTAAAAGGAAGTGGAAATTAATTGAAAATTTCAAGTCACGTAGATCTTCGTTCTCGTCATTAGAACGTCATACTGATCTCTTCAGTGGCTTGGATAGATGATTTTAGTAGATTGAGGACTAGGTTAATGGAATAACATAATAGGTTTGTCACTCATTATTTTTTGAAGTTCATTCTATTAGGGTTTTATGGGAATATTTGTAGAAAGTATGTTTTTCCTTTGCTGTATTTTTTATGTGGGCTGAAACTCAACGTTTTTGCTCTCTTTTTGTGCTTTGGATGCTCTAACCAACCATGGAGATGAAGTGAGGATGTAGGGGACTATTTCTATGTGAAGTTCGAAACCTCTTAAAGCTCAAAAACGTGCTCAAATTGCTGATACATGGCATGCCCCACATTTGAATCTGTTTTGAACAAAGTTAAACACATTTGATTGGTGTTAGACAAAAGCTGTGAAAAAAAACTGAATTATAATGATTCTAATGCAGAAACAAAATTCCAAAACATGCACACAGGTGTTTAGCAGGTTTTACTTAATTTATATAACCATTTAACATATCATAATCAGGTTTTATGGTCAAGAAGGAGTGGAAACATGGCAGCAGGATTCTTGCTATGTTTCTTTGCTTCATTTCAGAAATTTGCAATGTTCTTAGGTCAATTTCAATAGGATAAAAGCTGAAAAGTTGCACAAGGATACGACAAAATTAGGTGTACCTTGAATATGCATAAGTATGATAATTAAATTACTCTTAATCTCATTTCTTGCTGTTGAAATTGCTACTGGAAAAAAAACTGTGATGCTGGAATTTTTTCTTATATATGAAAAAATCAGAAAAATATTCTTAATATGTGTACATAGAGGTAGATAATTTAGGGTTTAAAATTTAACGTCCCAGGTGATGAGTTTTTATAAATTTTATGTGTTTTGATTCGAAATACGAAGCTTATCTCTTCATTTATAATTTGATAGGAGACTTTAGCTAGCAATTATTTTTCTTTTTTTTTGAAAAATGATTTAGATTTGAGAATGATACATTTCATGCTAATATTTTTGTGACAACTTAGTTTAATCAAATTTCTAAAAACATGCACGTGTGAAGGGTCAAGAAACATGCTAAAAATTGCAATCCAAGTGGTGCAAAAGCAAGAATCTTGCTAAAATATTTTCAAGTGCAGCTTTTTGTGGCCCTACACTGTCATATTTGACTATTGGGTTGCCTTCTTGACTACTCCAATTCACATATAATTTTTCTCTGCTCATTAAGGCCTCTAATTTGTCTTAAGATGCATGAAAACTTATGAAAGAATAGCTCTTGATGTTTTACAAAATAATTTGCTAAGTCTTAAAACTATTTAGAAGACGACTAAAATGCACAAAAATTATTGTTATTATCATATTACATTTTCTTAAGATTTAAATTTTGAGATGAAAATAGAATATGCTGGATCCAAATGCTAATTTGTAGCAAAATAATGCACGAATGCGAAGAGTTGCACACTTTAGAAATTATTTCAATAACTTATAGTTTTGCTCTCAAAATAATTTTGATTGGACTAAATTATGCTCATTTCTCTTGAAAATATTTTTGTTTGAACTGGAAAATGATAAGTTTTGTGCTAATTAAAATGTAAGTATTTTGATACATTAATTTAATTAATTTTTTTAAGATGCAGAACATGAAAATGATTCATGCACAAGTTGCCACTGATTTGAAATGAAATAAGGTGCAACAATCCTGCTGACATTTCATTTTTGTGCAACAGGCTTTTGAGTGATTATAAAAATGACAATAATGATTAAATTTTACAGAGAGATGTGACAAGAGCTAACATTTTGAATGTGCATAAATATGTTGATCAAATTGTCTTGGGACATAAATCTTTTCAACTAGGTCTTGAGACGATTCATATCAAAGATAAAATGAGATTGCATCCTTATAGATAAGTGCAAGTAACAAATTTGACTCTCTTAAATTTGAAGTAACAAATATACTTATGATATCATGCACAAATATTAGGTATGCTTACCTCATTGTAACAAATTTGACTTGCAACAGGAGTCTACCTCATTGTCATAATTTATTAGAAATGTTTGATCAACAGCTTTATTCCTTTCAAGTAATTATTTTTGGACCGATTAATAGTATGTTTTACACCCATAAAAATCAGTAAATATATACCTTTTTAAGGAGAATCAATTTAATTAATATCTAAAGGCAACATCATGTGAAATAGGCAAGAATTATGCTGAAATTTCAGGGTCAAGTTGATTTTTTTTACTTTAAATAGATGAAGAGCAAGAACCCAGCTGAAAAGAAATAAACAAGTTGTTCCTTGGCTGGTTCTACAAATTGCAAAGGTGTTTTGAATGTATATTTTATAATCATAACTTGTCATTCATTCATAGAATTTTTTCTGATTTTTTTTAGGCTTTAAAACATAGTGTAATCATGCACGAAGCTTATGAGATGTAATTTTTCTGGATTTTTGTAAAATCAGAAAATATATTTACTAATTCTAGAACACTTAAATAAAATGACTTGTACACAAAATATTATCCTTTACATATTATTAAAAAGTTTCAATTTGGAGATAATATATGCTTGATATAAATACTAATGTCTTGCAAAGTAAAGCATGAACTCTAAGACACATTTTAAAAATTATTCTAACGGTTCGCAATTTTTCTGAAAATAATTTTAATAGGATCCGATTATATATATTTTCTTAAAAGATGTATTTGTGGTTTATCCAGTACTAGATGCCACTTAAATAATTAGTTCTCCTTATAGTTTTGGGATTTTATCTTAATTTTGCGAGATGTTATATTTGAGAAATATATTTTCCTCATTATATTCTTAGATTTCATTTTAATTTTATGAGATTATACTAATATAATTTATTTCAAAATTGTAGATAAATAAATGACTAAAGCCGACAAAAATAAGTAATCTCATGGATAGAATACTGTCGGTGATAATTATCATTACCGTGAATAGGAAAAAATATTCTCATGCTGAATAATTTCAACTTGCAGTGCACATATTCAACTTGAAACTAGGCAATAAATAACACTGACCGAAATATTCAATTGCAAAGCATGCCCTTTTTGCAGACGCCTAGAAATTAAATTCTTGATTCATCATTGACTTCATAACTTGCATTTGGTGCAAGCATATATATTTCATTTTCAAGATTACATAATTTTGGGTATCTACAGGTTGATTTCAGCCATGGATCACCTTCTCTGTCTGCCTTGTGGCTTAGGCATGCGGTCTCAGATGTGGCGTGCGGCCTGGACTTAGAAGAAATTTTTGGCTGGAAATAAAAAACTACTGAGGAAGAAGAAGAAGCTCGAAAATTAGAAAGGATTGTGAGGAAGGAAGAAGGGCCAGGTTGCTCTTCTTACAGAAGAGCAGCAAATAAGGAAAGTGTTGGCTAGAGTGGGGATCATGGGGTAACCCATGATCTCTTCTCTATTTGCAAATCAGCCAAAAATAAATTTTTCTGCAAGCCGAAAATAGATAAATACTAAAAAATAGTCTCCCTGCGGCTTGCCGCGTACCGCACGCGGTGTCCCGTGCGGTAGAGAAACTTGGCCGACAAATTTCCTAATTCTATTCCTGACACAGTTCTACCTATGTCGCATGTGGGTAAGATATGCCTAATACGGGTTCAACATAATCCTATTTCCTACAATTTTTCTGTGGTCAGTCTAGTTGGATACCATACACAGTTCGAGCATACCCCGCATGCGGTATAGAATGATACCGTACGAGCAGTATACTGAATCAGAAAAAATAGTTTTTCTTGTCCTTGGTTTCTTCCTATGTCATAATTTCGAACATCTACCTGTCAGTTCTGGTTTGGTAAATTTACCCATGACTCTAAAAAAAAGTGCACGAGAAAGTAAAGATAACTGTGAGCTGCCTCCCATGCGGCGCTTGTTTTAGGTCGTCAGCTAGACCTTTTCTTGCTTAGATGGATGAAGGTGGGAAGAGTGCTCCTTTGGTTAGAGGATGCACGTCGTAGCGTTGATCATCATTGGTTGTAATGCATCGAGTTGATTCCCGCGAGTTGACTTCTGGTTGCCCTGGAAGTTTTCCTTGCGAAAAACTCGAAAAATCATGAGCCAGTTGAGCTAATTGATTTTCTAGGATCTTCGTTCATTCGCCTATTTCATTGACGTTGGTGTTGATCTCTTCTATTGTTCTTCCTTGCCTTTCAAACAACTTGTTAATAACATACTCGATGTATGGCTTGCGAGGTGGCTGTTGCTCGAATTGCCTTTGCTGGTAGGGTTGTTGTGGGCGACCCTGCTGATAGTTGGGTTGATATCCTTGCGGATTTGCAGCTCCTTGGTCGTCCTTGTAGAGTTCACTTGATTCCTCAAACCTTGGCTGAATGCGCTAGCATTTTGGTTGTTAGGCATGTAGGAATTGTTGACCACGTTGACTTGCTCTACTTCTACCTCCGCGAGGAGTGGGCATGTGTCTTCTAGGTTGTGAACATCTCCACATGATTGGCACAATGCCACGCTTGCCACAATGCCTTTTTGTTTAGAAAGGTCGTTGACAAGTTTGCACAAGGCGCCGAGCTTAGCGTCGATGGCGGCGTTGCTACAAACTTCGGGTTTGTCAGCTGTGGTACTCTTCACGCTTTGTCCTGGAGTTGAATAGTTCTGACTTTGGCATAAGTCTGTGATGGTCTTCTCAGCTTTTTCGGCATCCAGGTTCATAAAAGATCTCCGACGGTTGAATCTATTGCTTGTCTAGCATAAGGTTGAAGTCCGTCTTAAAAGGATTGAATCGTGAGCCACTTCTCCAGCCCATAGTGAAGACATTCCCTCTATTTCATTTTCCACTTGTTGTCATTCATGTTTTACTGGTTGTCTTTCCTCTATTATAGGTTTATTTAATCTTCTCATAGTGTTCCTACAAATTTTCTAGTTGTGTTTCATCTTCTTCTAGTTGTATTTCAACTTCTTCTAGTTATCTTTCACGTTTTACAAGGTGTCTTTCTTGTCCTATTAGTTGATTCTTATCGTCTACTACATGTTGTATTTCATCTAGTTGTATTTGATTTTGTACTTGTTGTTTTTAATGTTCTATTGGTTGTTTTTCATCTATTACAGATTGTATTTAATATTCTTCTAGTTGTATTTCATCTTCTTCAAGTTGTATTTCATATTATTCTCGTTGTATTTCAGCTTCTTCTAGTTGTCTTTCACCATGTACTGTTTGTCTTTCATGTTCTACTTGTTGTTTTCTTCTACTACAGGTTGTATTTCCATCTTCTTCTAGTTGTATTTCATTTTCAACTTGTTGTCATTCATATTCTACTGGTTGTCTTTCGTCTATTATAGGTTGTATTTCATCATCTTCTAGTTGTACTACATATTCTTCTAGTTGTGTTTCATCTTCTAGTTGTATTTCAACATCTTCTAGTTGTCTTTCACATTTTACTGGTTGTCTTTCTTGTTCTACTAGTTGGTTCTTATCGTCTACTACATGTTGTATTTCATATTCCACTAGTTGTCTTTCGTGTTCTACTTTTTGTTTCGTCTACTACAGGATATATTTCATGTTCTTCTAGTTGTATTTCATGTTGTACTAGTTGTCTTTTATGTTCTACTGGTTGTTTTTCATCTTATTATAGTTGTATTTCATCTTTTTCTGGTTGTATTTCATCTTCTTCTAGTTGTCTTTCATTTCTACTTGTTGTTTTCGTCTACTACAGGTTGTATTTCGTGTTCTTCTAGTTGTATTTAATTTTCTACTGGTTGTCTTTCACGTTCTACTGGTTGTCTTTCGTCTACTACAGGTTGTATTTCATTATCTTGTAGTTGTACTTTATATTCTTCTAGTTGTATTTCATCTTAATTAAGTATTCTTTCACCTTGTCCTGGTTGTCTTTTTTGTTCTACTAGTTGGCTTTTATCGTCTACTACATGTTCTACTAGTTGTCTCTCCTGTTCTATTTGCTGTTTCGTCTACTACATGTTGTATTTCATGTTCAACTAGTTGTATTTCATTTTCTACTAGTTGTATTTCAAGTTCTACAGGTTGTCTTTGTCTACTACCGATTGTATTTCATCATCTTCTAGTTGTACTTCATATTCTTCTTGTTGTATTTTATCATCTACTACATGTTGTATTTCATCTTCTTCTAGTTGTCTTTCAAGTTCTACTTGTTGTTTTCGTCTACTAAATGTTGTATTTCATCTTCTTCTCGTTGTATTTCATTCTCTACTAGTTGTCTTTCATGTTCTACTAGTTGTATTTCGTCTATTATAGATTGTATTTCATCATCTTCTAGTTGTAATACATATTCTTCTAGTTGTGTTTCATCTTCTTCTAGTTGTATTTCACCTTTTACTGGTTGTCCTTCTTGTTATACTAGTTGGTTCTTATCGTCTACTACATGTTATATTTCATCTTCTTCCTGTTGTATTTCATGCTCTACTTGTTGTTTCGTCTCCTACAGGTTGTATTTCATGTTCTTCTAGTTATATTTCATTTTCTAATGTTTGTCTTTCGTCTACTACAGGTTGTATTTCATCATCTTGTAGTTGTACTTCATATTCTTCTAGTTGTATTTCATCTTCTCTAGTAGTCTTTCACCTTGTACTGGTTGTCTTTCTTTTACCACTAGTTGGCTTTTATCGTCTATTACATGTTGTATTTCACCTTCTAGTTGTACAACATATTCTTGTAGTTGTGTTTCATCTTCTTCTAGTTGTCTTTCACCTTGTACAGTTTGTGTTTCATGTTCTACTAGTTGTCTTTTATCGTATACTACATATTGTATTTCATCTTCTTCTAGTTGTCTTCCATGTTCTACTGGTAGTTTTCGTCTACTACATGTAGTATTTCATCTTTTTCTAGTTGTATTTCATTTTGTCTTCCATGTCTTCTATTAAAGGTATTTAATCTTCTACAAGGAGTATTTCATATTATTCTAGTTGTATTTCATCTTCTTCTAGTTTTATTTCATATTATTCTAGTTGTATTTCATCTTCTTCTAGTTGTCTCTCACCAGGTACAAGTTGTCTTTCTATTTCTACTAGTTGGCTTTTATCGCCTACTACATGTTGTATTTCATCTTCTTCTAGTTGTCTTTCATGTTCTACTTGTTGTTTTCGTCTACTACATGTTGTATTTCCATCTTCTTCTAGTTGTTTTTCATTTTCTACTTGTTGTTTTTCATGTTCTACTAGCTGTCTTTCGTCTATTATAGGTTGTATTTAATCTTCTCCTAGTTGTATTTCTTATCATTCTAGTTGTATTTCACCTTCTTCTAGTTTTATTTCATATTATTCTAGTTGTATTTCATCTTCTTCGAGTTGTCTTTCACCTTGTACAAGTTGTCTTTTTATTTCTACTAGTTGGCTTTTATCGCCTACTACATGTTGTATTTCATCTTCTTCTAGTTTTATTTCATGTTCTACTTGTTTCCTCTACTACATGTTGTATTCCATGTTCTTCTAGTTGTATTTCATTTTCTAATAGTTGTCTTTCGTCTTCTTCTAGTAGTCTATCACCTGGTTGTCTTTCTTGTACCACTAGTTGGCTTTTATCGTCTACTACATGTTTTATTTCATCTTCTAGTTGTACTACATATTCTTGTAGTTGTGTTTCATCTTCTTCTAGTTGTCTTTCACCTTGTATGGTTTGTCTTTCATGTTCTACTAGTTGTCTTTTATCGTCTACTACATGTTGTATTTCATCTTCTTCTAGTTGTCTTTCATGTTCTACTTGTTGTTTTCGTTTACTACAGGTTGTATTTCCAACTTCTTCTAGTTGTATTTCATTTTCTACTTGTCATTCATGTTCTACTAGTTGTCGTTCGTCCATTATAGGTTGTATTTAACCTTCTCGTAGTTGTATTTCATATTATTCTAGGTGTATTTCATCTTCTTCTAATTTTATTTCATATTATTCTAGTTGTATTTCATCTTCTTCTAGTTGTCTTTCGCCTTGTACAAGTTGTCTTTCTATTTCTACTAGTTGGCTTTTATCGCCTACTACATGTTGTATTTAATCTTCTTGTAGTTGTCTTTCATGTTCTACTTGTTGTTTTCGTCTACTACAGGTTGTATTTACATCTTGTTCTAGTTGTATTTCATTTTCTACTTGTAGTCATTCATGTTGTACTGGTTGTCTTTCGTCTATTATAGGTTGTATTTAATCTTCTCCTAGTTGTATTTCATATTATTCTAGTTGTGTTTTAGCTTCTTCTGGTTTTATTTCATATTATTCTAGTTTTATTTCATCTTCTTTGAGTTGCCTTTCACCTTGTACAAGTTGTCTTTCTATTTCTACTAGTTGGCTTTATCGCCTACTATATGTTGTATTTCATCTTCTTCTAGTTTTCTTTCATGTTCTATATATTGTTTCGTCTACTACAGGTTTCATGTTCTTCTAGTTGTGTTTCATGTTCTACTAGTTGTCTTTCATATTCTACTAGTTGTCTTTCGTCTACTACATGTTGTGTTTCACCTTCTTCTAGTTTTATATCATATGATTGTAGTTGTATTTCATCTTCTTGTAGTTGTCTTTCACCTTGTACAGGTTGTCTTTCTTATTCTACTAGTTGGCTTTTATCGCCTACTACTGGTTGTATTTCATGTTCTTCTAGTTGTATTCCATTTTCTACTAGTTGTCTTTCATGTTCTACTAGTTGTCTTTTGTCTACTATAAGTTGTGTTTCATGATCTACTAGTT
Source organism: Carex kokanica (assembly GCA_025461125.1). Taxonomy (NCBI): domain Eukaryota; kingdom Viridiplantae; phylum Streptophyta; class Magnoliopsida; order Poales; family Cyperaceae; genus Carex; species Carex kokanica. The sequence continues at coordinate 6,625 of JAJGRX010001330.1, read as the reverse complement.
GTACTTCATATTCTTCTAGTTGTATTTCATTTTCTTCTAGTAGTCTTTCAACTTGTACTGGTTGTCTTTCTTGTTCTACTAGTTGGTTCTTATCATCTACTACATGTTGTATTTAATGTTCTTCCTGTTGTCTTTCATGTTCTACTTGTTGTTTTTTTGTACTACAGGTTGTATTTCATGTTCTTCTCATTGTATTTCATTTCCTACTGGTTGTCTTTCGTTCATTACAGATTGTATTTAATATTATTCTAGTAGTATTTCATATTTTTCTAGTTATATTTCATCATCCTCTGGTATTACTTGATATTCTTCTAGTAGTATTTCATATTCTTCTAGTAGTTTTTCACATTTTACTGGTTGTCTTTCATTTCTACTTGTTGTTTTCGTCTGCTACAAGTTCTATTTCATGTTATTCTAGTTGTATTTCATTTTCGACTGGTTGTCTTTCATGTTCTACTGTTTGTCTTTCGTCTACAACAAATTGTATTTCATCATCTTCTAGTTGTGTTTCATGTTCTTCTAGTAGTCTTTTACCTTGTATTGGTTGTCTTTCTTGTAATACTAGTTGGCTTTTATTGTCTACTACATATTATGCTTCATCTTCTTCAAGTTGTCTTTCATGTTCTACTTTTTGTTTTTCTCTACTACAGGTTGTATTTCATCTTCGTCCATTACAGGTTGTATTTCATCATCTTTAGTTGTGTTTCATCTTCTTCTAGTTGTCTTTCACCTTGTACTGTTTGTCTTTCAGGTTCTACTAGTTGTCTTTTATCTCTACTACATGTTGTATTTCATCTTCTTCTAGTTGTCTTTCATATTCTACTTGTTGTGTTCGTCTACTGCAGGTTGTATTTCATTTTCTTCTAGTTGTATTTCATTTTCCAATTGTTCTCATTCATGTTCTACTGGTTGTCTTTCGTCTATTATAGGTTGTATTTAATCTTCTCACAGTTGTACTACATATTCTTCAAGTTGTGTTTCATCTTCTTCTAGTTGTATTTCAACTTCTTCTAGTTATCTTTCATCTTTTACTAGTTGTCTTTCTTGTCTTATTAGTTGGTTCTTATCGTCTACTACATGTTGTATTTCATTTTGTACTTGTTGTTTTTCATGTTCTGTTGGTTGTTTTTCGTCTATTACAGAATGAATTTAATATTCTTCTAGTTGTATTTCATATTATTCTAGTTGTATTTCATTTTCTTCAAGTTGTATTTCATATTATTCTCGTTGTATTTCAGCTTCTTCTAGTTGTCTTTCACCTTGTACTGTTTGTGTTTCATTTTCTACTAGTTGTCTTTTCTGGTCTACTACATGTTGTATTTCATCTTCTTCTAGTCTACTACATGTTGTATTTCATCTTCTTCTAGTTGTCTTTCATGTTCTACTTGTTGTTTTTGTCTACTACAAGTTGTATTTCATCTTCTTCTAGTTGTATTTCATTTTCTACTTGTTGTAATTCATGTTCTACTGGTTGTCTTTCGTCTATTATAGGTTGTATTTAATCTTCTCCTGGTTGTACTACATATTCTTCTAGTTGTGTTTCATCTTCTTCTAATTGTATTTTAACTTCTTCTAATTGTCTTTCACCTTTTACTGGTTGTCTTTCTTGTTCTATTAGTTGGTTCTTATTGTCTACTACATGTTGTATTTCATCTTCTTCTGATTGTCTTTCATGTTCTACTTGTTGTTTTTGTCTACTAAAGGTTGTATTTCATCTTCATCTAGTTGTATTTGATTTTGTACTTGTTGTTTGTCATGTTCTATTGGTTCTCTTTCGGCAACTACAGGTTGTATTTCATTATCTTGTAGTTGTACGTTATATTTTTCTAGTTGTATTTCATCTTCATCTAGTTGTCTTTCACCTTGTCGTGGTTGTTTATTTGTTCTACTAGTTGGCTTTTATCGTCTACAACATGTTCTACTTGTAGTCTTTCATGTTCAATTTGTTGTTTCGTCTACTACAGGCTTTATTTCATTTTCTACTAGTTGTATTTCATTTTCTACTGGTTGTCTTTCAAGTTCTACTTGTTGTCTTTTATCAACTACCGGTTGTATTTCATCATCTTGTAGTTGTACTTCATATTTTTCTAGTTGTATTTTATCTTCTTATAGTAGTCTCACCTTGTACTTGATGCCTTTCTTGTTCTATTACTTGGCTTTTATCGTCTACTACATGTTTTATTACATCTTCTTCTAGTTGTCTTTCATTTTCTACTTGTTATTTTCGTCTACTACAGGTTGAATTTCATGTTCTTCTAGTTGTATTTCATTTTCTACTACTTGTCTTTCATGTTATACTAGTTGTCTTTCGTCAACTACATGTTCTGTTTCATCTTCTTCTAGTTTTATTTCATATTATTTTAGTTGAATTTCATCTTCTTCTAGTTGTATTTCATTTTCTTCTAGTTGTATTTCATTTTGTACTAGTTGTATTTCATTTTCTACTTGTTGTCTTTCGTCTATTACAGATTGTTTTTAATATTATTCTAGTTGTATTTCATCATCTTCTAGTAGTACTTCATATTCTTCTAGATGTATTTCATCTACTTCTAGTAGTCTTTTACCTGCTACGGGTTGTCTTTCTTGTATTACTTGTTGGCTTTTATTGTGTACTACATATTGTATTTCATCTATTTCAAGTTCTACTTGTTGTTTTCGTCTACTATAGGTTGTATTTCACCTTCTCCTAGTTGTATTTCATTTTCTACTTTTTGTCTTTCATGTTCTACTGGTTGTCTTTCGTCTATTGTAGGTTGTATTTAATCTTCTCATAGTTGTACTACATATTCTTCTAGTTGTGTTTCATCTTCTTCTCGTTGTATTTTTACTTTTTCTAATTGTCTTTCACCTTTTACTGGTTGCCTTTCTTGTTCTATTAGTTGGTTCGTATCGTCTACTACATGTTGTATTTCATCTTCTTCTGGTTGTCTTTCATGTTCTACTTGTTGTTTTTGTCTACTATAGGTTGTATTTCATCTCCATCTAGTTGTATTTGATTTTGTACTTGTTGTTTTTCATGTTCTATTGGTTGTCTTTCGTCTATTACAGATTGTATTTAATATTCTTCTAATTGTATTTCATATTATTCTAGTTGTATTTCGTCTTCTTCTAGTTGTATTTCATATTATTCAAGTTGTATTTCAGCTTCTTCTAGTTGTCTTTCACCTTGGACTGTTTATCTTTCATGTTCTACTAGTTGTTCTTTTTCGTCTACTACATGTTGTATTTCAACTTTTTCTGGATGTATTTCATGTTCTACTTGTTGTTTTTGTCTACTACAGGTTGTATTTATTCTTCTTCTAGTTGTATTTCATTTTCTACTAGTTCTCAATCATGTTCTACTTGTTGTATTTCATCATCTTCTAGTTGTACTACATATTCTTCTAGTTGTGTTTCATCTTCTTCTAGTTGTATTTCAACGTCTTATAGTTGTCTTTCATATTTTACTGGTTGTCTTTCTTGTTCTACTAGTTGGTTCTTATCGTCTACTACATGTTGTATTTCATATTCCACCAGTTGTTTTTCATGTTCGACGTTTTGTTTCGTCTACTATAGGTTGTATTTCATGTTCTTCTAGTTGTATTACATGTTGTACTAGTCTTTCATGTTCTACTGGTTGTCTTTCGTCTATTATAGGCTGTATTTAATCTTCTTCTAGTTGTATTTCATATTATTCTAGATGTATTTCATATTATTCTAGTTGTATTTTATCTTCTTCAAGTAGTATTTCATATTATTCTGGTTGTATTTCATCTTTTTCTAGTTGTCTTTTATCGTCTACTACATGTTGTATTTCGTCTTCTTCTAGTTGTCTTTCCATGTTCTACTTGTTGTTTTCGCCTACTACAGGTTGTATTTCATCTTCTTCTAGTTGTATTTAATTTTCTACTTATTGTCATTTATGTTATACTAGTTGTCTTTCGTCTATTATAGGTTGTATTTAATATTCTCCTAGTTGTATTTCATATTATTCTAATTGTATTTAATCTTCTTCTAGTTTTATTTCATATTATTCTAGTTGTATTTCATCTTCTTCTAGTTGTCTTTCATCTTGTACAGGTTGTTATTCTTGTTCTACTAGTTGGCTTTTATCGCCTACTACATGTTGTATTATCTTCTTTTAGTTTTCTTTCATGTTCTATTTGCTGTGTCATCTACTACAGGCTGTATTTCTTGTTCTACTAGTTGTATTTCATTTTCTACTGGTTGTTTTTCAAGTTCTACTGGTGGTCTTTTATCTACTACCGGTTGTATTTCATCATCTTGTACCGGTTGTCTTTCAAGTTCTACAACTAGGAGAAGATTAAATACAACCTATAATAGACGAAAGACAACCAGTATAACAGGAATGACAACAAGTAGAAAATAAAATACAACTAGAAGAACATACAGTGCAACTAGAAGATGATGAAATACAACTTATAATAGACAAAAGACAACCAATAGAACATGAAAGACAAGTAGAAGAAGATGAAATATAACATGTAGTAGACGATAAAATACAACTAGAAGAACATGAAAGACAAACCGTACAAGGTGAAAGACAACTAGAAGAAGATTAAACACAACTACAAGAATATGTAGTGCAACTAGAAGATGAAGAAAAATACAACCTGTAATAGACGAAAGAACATGAAAGACAACTAGTAAAAAATGAAATACAACTAGAAGAAGATGAAATACAACCTATAGTAGAGAAAAACAAGTAGAACATGAAAGACAACTAGAAGAAGATGAAATACAATATGTAGTAGACAATAAAAGCCTACTAGTATTACAAGAAAAACAACCAGTACAAGGTGAAAGACTACTAAAAGAAGATGAACACAACTAGAAGATGATGAAATACAACCAGTAGTAGACAAAAGACAAGCAGGACAACATGAAAGACAACCAGTAGAAAATAAAATACCACTAGAAGAACATGAAATGCAACTTGTAGTGGACGAAACAACAAGTAGAACATGAATGACAACTTGTAGAACATGAAATACAACATGTAGTAGACGATAAAAGCCAACTAGTAGAACAAGAAAGACAACCAGTACAAGATGAAGGACAATTTGAAGAAGATGAAATACAACTAGAATAAATTAAAATACAACTAGAAGAAGATGAAATACAATTGGAAAAATATTAAATACAACCTATAATAGACGAAAGACAATCAGTAGAACATGAAAGACAACTAGCAGAAAATGAAATGACAACCTGTAGTAGACGAAAACGACAAGTAGAAATGAAAGACAACTAGAAGAAGATGAAGTACAATATGTAGTACACAATAAAAGCCAATTCCTAGTACAAGAAAGACAACCAGTACAAGGTGAAAGACTACTAAAAGAAGATGGAATACATCTAGAAAAATATGAAGTACTACTAGAAGATGATGAAATACAACTAGAATAATATTAAATACAATCTGTAATAGACGAAAGACAACTACTAGAAAATGAAAGACAACTAGTACAAAATGAATGCAACTAGTGGAAGATGAAATACAACCAGTAGTACACAAAAACAACAAGTCGAACATGAAAGACAACATGAAGAAGATGAAATACAACATGTAGTAGACGATAAGAACCAACTAGTAGAACAAGAAAGACAACCAGTACAAGATGAAAGACTACTAGAAGAAAATGAAATACAACTAGAAGAATATGAAGTACAACTAGTAGATGATGAAATACAACCGATAGTAGACAAAAGACAACCAGTAGAACATGAAAGACAACCAATTGAAAATGAAATACAACTAGAAGAACATGAAATACAACTAGTAGTAGACGAAACCACAAGTAGAACTTGAAAGAAAACTTCAAGAAGATGAAATACAATGTAGTAGGCGATAAAAGCAACTAGTAGATTAAGAAAGACAGGTCGTACAAGATGAAAGACAACTAGAAGAAGATAAAATACAACTAGAATAATTTGAAATAAAACTAGAAGAAGATAAAATACTAGTAGACAAAAAGACAATTACTAGAACATGAAAGACAACCAGTAGAAAATGAAATACAACTAGAAGAACATGAAATACAACCAGTAGTAGACGAAACCACAAGTAGAACATGAAAGAAAAATTAAGAAGATGAAATACAACATGTAGTAGGCGATAAAAGCCAACTAGTAGATTAAGAAAGACAGGTTGTACATGGTGAAAGACAACCAGAAGAAGATTAATTACAACTTGAATGATTTCAAATAAAACTAGAAGAAGATGAAATACAACATGTAGTAGACGAAAGAGAACTAATAGAACAAGAAAGACAACGAGTAGAAAATGAAATACAACTAGAAGAACATGAAATATAACATGTGGTAGATGAAACAACATGTAGACCATGCAAGAAAACTAGAAGAAGATGAAATACAACATGTAGGTTGCGATAAAAGCCAACTAGTAGAATAAGAAAGACAACATGTACAAGTTGAGAGACAACTATAAGAAGATTAAATACAAGTAGAATAATATGAAATAAAACTAGAAGAAGATGAAATACAACATGTAGTAGACGAAAGCCAACTAGTAGAACATGAAAGACAACAAGTAGAAAATGAAATACAACTAGAAGAACATGAAATACAACCTATAGTAGACGAAACAACATGTAGGACATAG
>JAJGRX010000427.1:0-52481 GCA_025461125.1 Carex kokanica | reverse complement strand
AGAAGATACCTGAATCGACCAACAGATTTGAAGTTACCTTCGAAAATAAGGCACTGAGATTGTGCTTGTCGGCTTTGTAGTCTGAGACTCTTTGTTTCTTGAACTATTCAGAATATTAGAAGGGTCTTTGCTTCCACAGCCCTCATAAGAACAAGCTTCGGCTTACTTCAAAATGCACCCTAAACAACATCCACTAAAGTTAAGCACAACAGAATATTATTTCTGAATGACATGTCTTAAGAGTATTAGTTATTAGTTCCATCGAAAGATAAATAGAAAAGACTAGAATCTAAAGGTTTCACTTGCGACCTACTTTTAACACTGATAAAAACTATGTCAGAAATGTCAAGTCCCAGCTTCTAAGGCACATTTAATTGACCTCAACATTTCAGCCATTAGGACTGTACATTTTGAGGATATATTTCACGTCACCCTGGGCGCAGTCCAAGAAATTAAGGTGAATTACCAAGTAGGTTACCATACTAATCAACAGAATCACTAAATTTAAACAAAATTAAGCCACTGACAACTATATATGTCGAGGGTAAATGCCAAAAATTTAGCATACCTTGAAATGCCATAATGATCTGTTTTAGAGACACAAGAATGGCTCTGCTATAAACTTTAAATTACAGCCTAGTTTGGATTGGACTGGATTACTTTCACCCCATCACTACTACCAGTGTATTGATAAAAAGGACATAGAAGAAGCTGACTTCATGAGGACCAAGGTAACAAACAAATATCAATCACATTAAGCAACTTCCACCACAACCTGACTTGACAAATGTTTAGGCCAAACCACAAAACCAACCAAAACAAAGAAAAAGGTCAACAAAGCTTGCTGCCAAATCTAACGGGAAGCAACCAAACAAGCCATCATTTCCTTAGCTATCTACTCCAATACAGAAAAGTCAACAAAAAATGAATCATACCTCACATAAAATCTGGTAAAGAGCATAACTGAACCAACCAAACTGATCTGCGGTTTAGTTACCTTCAAATATAGTGCCTTCAAATTATGCTTCTAGGCTCGTCACAGACTTCTTACCCCAGTCTTGAACTATCTGGAATCTTTGAAAGAGTCTGTATGTTGGATTCGTCATCCCTCAGCTTTCTTCGAAACGCTGCAACAACATCCCTTAAAATCTAAAACGACAAAAAAATATTATTTATACATCTTAAGAAAATTTAGATCCATAGGAATATAAAACAGAAATGACTAGAATCTAGCTAAAAGATGCACCAGACTAGTTGTCGCATGTAGTACATAAAATGGGGGTGGTAGTAGGCACACGCCTCCACTTTTGAATTAAACCAGAGTCATTACATGTAGAGGTTCAATGTAAACGGAACAGCATGCAAGTCAAAATCCAGCTCAATTCGAACATAAGAGAGATTTGAGAATTACTGTTGCCTCAAATAAAGAAATATTTTGATGGAAACTTATCTACCAAAGTACCACCGATTTGGAGAAAATCATCCATCAGCCTAGTCAAAGGACCAAGCACAGAGAAGGTAAGGTTGTTGGATGCGCGCCTTTTCAGGAATGCAAATCACTTCAAAGAAAGATTCTTCCACATAAACAAAAATTAAACTCAGAAGTCGGTACTAACCAAAAATAAAAACCATAATCTTTGATTAACAGGGAATGGCTCTGCTATAAACTATTAATTACACCCTTGTTTGGAGTGGACTGGATTACTTTCATCCCATCATTACTACCAGTGTATTGATAAGAAGGACATAGTACAAGCTGACTTTATGAGGACCAAGGTACCAAACAAATATCAATCTCATTAAGCAGCTTCGACCATAACCTCACTTGACAAATGTTTAGGCCAAACAACAACACCAACGTAAACAGAGAAAAAGGTCAACAAAACTGCCACATCAAAGAGCGGCAATCAAACAAGCCAGCAATTACTTAGCTATCTACTCCAATACAGAAAAGTTAAAGAAAATATGAATCATACCTCACATAAAATCTGTTAAAGAGCATACCTGAACTAACCAAACTGATCTGCAGTTAGTTACCTTCGAAAATAGTGTCTTCAAATTGTGCTTCTTAGCTTGTCACAGACTTCTTATCCCAGTCGTGAACTATCTGGAATCATTGAAAGAGTGTGTTGGTTGGATTTGTCATCCCTCAGCTTTCTTCGAAGTGACGCAACAACATCCCTTCAAACTGAAAGCAACAAAAAAATATTATTTCAACATTATTTATACATCTTAAGATAATTTAGTTCCACAGGAATATAAAACAGAAATGACTAGAATCTTGCTAAAAGATGCACCACACTAGTTGTCGCAGGTATTACACAAAATGGGTGTAGCAGTAAACACAAGCCTCAACTTTTGAATTAAACCAGAGTCATTACTTCTAGAGTTTCAATGTAAACGGAACACCATGCTAGTCAAAATCCAGCTCAATTCAAACATAAGGGAGATTTAAGAATTACTGTTCCCACAAACAAAGAAATATTTTGATGGCAACTTATCTCACAATGTGAGACTGATTTTGACAAGAACATCCATCAGCCTAGTGAAAGGACCAAGCAAAAGCACAGAGAAGGTAAGGTTGTTGGATGCGCGCCTTTTCAGGAATGCAAACCACTTCAAAGAAAGCATCTTCTACATAGACAAAAATTGAACTCAGAAGTCGGTACTAACCAAAAATAAAAACCGTAATCTTTGATTAACAAGGAATTCCTTCAGTACAAAGGAGCATGAATTGAAGGCATCAAGTGAGTTGACATCTGACCACTTAAAAAAAACTTAAAAATAGAAGCCTATCCTCTAACAAGTAACGGGCAAGTCACGTTTGGTTGACTACTACCAATCAGGAAAACGAAACTGCCACAAGTAAGAGGAAGTAAATAAGCCAAGCATTTTTTGAGTTCAGCTGCTACCTAATACAATAGAGAGAAGGGGACATGCAAAAACGAAATATACCAACCACATAAAATGTGGTAAGAAGATTACCTGAATCGACCAACAGATTTCAAGCTACCTTCGAAAATAATGCACTGAAATTGTGCTTGTCGGCTTTGCAGTCTGAGACTCCTTGTTTCTTGAACTATTCAGAATATTAGAATGGTCTTGGCTACCTCAGCGCTCATCAGAGCAAGCTTCAGCTTACTTCGAAATACAACCTAAAACAACATCCTTTAAAGTTAAGCACAACAGAATATTATTTCTAAATGACATGTCTTAAGAGTATTAGTTATTAGTTCCATTGAAAGATAAATAGAAAAGGCTAGAACCTAAAGGTTTCACAGGCGACCTACTTTTAACACTGAAAAATATAAATGACAAGTCAGGTTTCGTCGACTCCTACCAATCAGGAAAACGAAACTGCCACACGTAAGGGGAAGTAAATAAGCCAAGTATTTTTTGAGTTCAGCTGCTATCTAATCCAATAGAGACATGGGGACAAGCAAAAACGAAATACACCAACCTCACATAAAATCTGGTTAGAAGATTACCTGAATCGACCAACAGATTTGAAGTTACCGACGAAAATAATGCACTGAAATTGTGCTTGTCCGCTTTGCAGTCTGAGACTCTTTGTTTCTTGAACTATTCAGATTACTAGAATGCTCTTCGCTTCCTCAGCCCACAACAGAACAAGCTTCGGCTTACAACAAAATGCACCCTAAAACAACATCCGTTAAAGTTAAGCACAGCAGAATATTATTTCTGAATGACAGGTCTTAAGAGTATTAGTTATTAGTTCCATCGAAAGATAGAAGAAAAGACTAGAACCTAAAGGTTTCACCTGCGACCAGCTTTTAACACTGATAAAAAACATGTCAGAAATGTCAAGTCCCAGCTTGTAAGGCACATTTAATTGACCTCAACATTTCAACCATTAGGACTGTACATTTTGTGGATATATTTCACGTCAACCTGGGCTCAGTTCAAGAAATTAAGGTGAATTACCAAGTAGGTTACCATACTGATCAACAGAATCACTAAATTTAAACAAAATTAAGCAGCTGACAACTATATATGTTGAGGGTAAACGCCAAAAATTTAGTATACCATGAAATTCCATAATGATCTGTTTTAGAGACACAAGAATGGCTCTGCTATAAACTATTAATTACAACCTTGTTTGGATTGGACTGGATTACTTTCACCCCATCATTACTACCAGCGTATTGATAAAAAAGACATAGAAGCTGACTTCATGAGGACCAAGGTAACAAACAAATATCAATCACATTAAGCAACTTCCACCACAACCTGACTTGACAAATGTTTAGGCCAAACCACAACACCAACCAAAACAGAGAAAAAGGTCAACAAAGCTGCCAAATCTAACGGGAAGCAAGCAAACAAGCCATCATTTCCTTAGCTATCTACTCCAATAAATAAAAGTCAACAAAAATGAATCATACCACACATAAAATCTGGTAAAGAGCATACCTGAACCAACCAAACTGATCTGCGGTTTAGTTACCTTCAAATATAGTGCCCTCAAATTGTGCTTCTCGGCTCGTCACAGACTTCTTACCCCAGTCTTGAACTATCTGGAATCTTTGAAAGAGTCTGTATGTTGGATTCGTCATCCCTCAGCTTTCTTCGAAACGCTGCAACAATCCCTTAAAATCAAAATCGAGAAAAAATATTATTATACATATACTCTTAAGATAATTTAGTTCCATAGGTATATAAAACAAAAATGACTAGAATCCAGCCAAAAGATGCACCAGACTAGTTGTCGCATGTATTACAGAAAATGGGTGTGGCAGTAAACACAAGCCTCAACTTTTGAATTAAACCAGAGTCATTACTTCTAGAGGTTCAATCTAAACAGAACACCATGCTAGCCAAAATCCAGCTCAATTCTAACATAAAGAGATTTAAGAATTACTGTTGCCACAAACAAAGAAATATTTGGATGGAAACTTATCTCACAATGTAGGACCGATTTTGAGAAGAACATCCATCAGCCTAGTCACAGGACCAAGCGAAAGCACAGAGAAGGTAAGGTTGTTGGATGCGTGCCTTTTTCTGGAATGCAAACCACTTCAAAAAAGCTTCTTCTACATAAACGAAAATTAAACTCACAAGTCAGTACTAACCAAGAATAAAAAAATAATCTTTCATTAACTCGGAATTGCTTCAGTACAAAGGACCATCAATTGAAGGCATCCCGTGAGGTGACATCTGACCACTTAAAAAAATTATAATAAAAGCATATCTGCTCTACCAAGTAACGGGCAAGTCAGGCTTGGTTGACTTGTACCACTCACGTAAGCGAAACAGCCACAAGGGGAAGTAAATAAGCCAAGCATTTTTTGAGCTTCAGCTGCTATCTAATACCATAGACAAAAGGGGACATCCAAAAACGAAAAATACCAACCTCACATAAAATCTGGTCAGCAGATTACCTGAATCGACCAACAGATTTGAAGTTACCTTCGAAAAGAATGCATTGAAATTGTTCTTGTCGGCTTTGCAGTCTGAGACTCCTTGTTTCTTGAACTATCCAGAATACTAGCATGGTCTTGGCTTCCTCAGCCCTCATCAGAACAAGCTTCGGTTTACTTCGAAATGCAACCTAAAACAACATCCTTTAAGGTTAAGCACCACAGAATATTATTTATAAATGACAAGTCTTAAAAGACTTAGTTATTAGTCCCACCAGAAGATAAATAGAAAAGACTAAAAGGTTGCACCACTAACCTACATTTCACACAGATAATAAGCACGTCAGAAATGTCAAGTCCCAGCTTATAAGGCAAATTTAGTAGACCTTCAACATTTTATCCAGTAAGACTATACATTTTGAGAATATATTAAATGTCACCCTGGGTGCAGTTCAAGCAATTAAGGTGAATTACAAAATAGGTTACCATACTGGTCACCAGAATAACTAAATTAAGCAGCTGACAACTATACATGTTGAGGGTAAACGCCAAAAATTTAGTATACCTTGAAATGCCATAATGATCTGTTTTAGAGACACAACAATGGCTCTGCTATAAACTATTAATTACAGCCTTGTTGGGACTGGACTGGATTACTTTCATCCGATCATTACTACCAGTGTATTGATAAAAAGGACATAGAAGAAGCTGACATTATGACGACCGAGGTAACAAACAAATATCAATCACATTAAGCAACTTCCACCACAACCTGACTTGACAAATGTTTAGGCCAAACCACAACACCAACCAAAACAGAGAAAAAGGTCAAAAAAACTGCCACATCTAACGGGAAGCAAGCAAACAAGCCAGCATTTCCTTAGCTATCAACTCCAATACAGAAAAGTTTAAAAATAAGAATCATACCTCACATCAAATCTGGTAAAGGGCATACCTGAGCCAACCAAACAGATCTGCAGTTTAGTTACCTTCAAAAATAGTCTTCAAATTGTGCTTCTCCGCTTGTCACAGACTTCTTACCCCAGTCTTGAACTATCTGGAATCTTTGAAAGAGTCTGTAGGTTTCATTCATCATCCCTCAGCTTTCTTCGAAATGACGCAACAACATCCCCTTAAAACTAAAAAGCAACAAAAAATATTATTTCTACTTATTATTACATCTTAACATAATTTTGTTCGAGAGGAATATAAAACAGAAATGACTAGAATCTAGCGAAAAGATACACCAGACTACTTGTCGCATGTATTACAAAAAATGGGTGTGGCAGTAAACACAAGCCCCAACTTTTGCATTAAACCCGAGTCATTACTTCTAGAGGTTCAATCTAAACAGAACACCAAGCTAGTCAAAATCCAGCTCAATTCTAACATAAAGAGATTTAAGAATTACTGTTGCCACAAACAAAGAAATATTTTGATGGAAACTTATCTCACAATGTATGACCAATTTTGCGAAGAAAATCCATCAACCTAGTCACAGGACCAAGCGAAAGCACAGAGAAGGTAAGGTTGTTGGATGCGTGCCTTTTTCTCGAATGCAAACCACTTCAAAGAAAGCTTCTTCTACATAAACGAAAATTAAAATCAGAAGCCAGTACCAAGCAAGAATAAAAAAAGTAATCTTTGATAAACTAGGAATTGCTTCAGTACAAAGGAGCATCAATCGAAGGCATCCCGTGAGGTGACATCTGACCACTTAAAAAAATTATTATAAAAGCATATCTGCTCTACCAAGTAACGGCCAAGTCAGGTTTGGTTGACTTGTACCACTCAGGTAAGCGAAACAGCCACAAGGGGAAGTAAATAAGCCAAGCATTTTTTGACCTTCAGCTGCTATCTAATACCATAAAAAAAAGGGGACATCCAAAAACGAAATATACCAACCTCACATAAAATCTGGTCAGCAGATTACCTGAATCGACCAACAGATTTGAAGTTACCTTCGAAAATAATGCACTGAAATTGTTCTTGTCGGCTTTGCAGTCTGAGACTCCTTGTTTCTTGAAATATTCAGAATATAGAATGGTCTTGGCTTCGAAATATTCAGAATACACATTGATTGTGTTGAAGAAATGTGAGACTGAGAAGGCAGTGGACTTGGACTTTGATGTTGTCACTTATGACACTATTAACATTGGTTTTGCAAGAAAGGTAAAATTGAGGAGATGGTGAATATTATGCATTATATGTTTTTTAAACGATGCGAGCCCAATGTTGTCATCTGTGGCACAGTTCTAGGTTGTACAAGAAAGGTAAAACCCTAAATTTACTACTGCCAAAGCAATTTACAGAAAAAACAGATGAAAAATAAGCCACTATTATCTTATACACATATAGTACGGAAATCAAAATCTAGAGTACCAGGGTGGGTAAAAAGAGTAAAACCAGGTTTGATCAGACACAGAAATCTGCAAAGATTGCTTCCGTTGTTGGTCAATCACATGCGCCATTTGATCAGTATAACTTATCAGTATAGATGTCAAAGGGCATAAATATTCCTAGCTGAAAATAATAGTACAATTCCCTTACCTGGGCCATAAATTTGTTGAGGAGTTATTGCTTTTGCATCTTGTCACTTGTAGGGAGCCCCTATTTGCTTGTGACACTGATCCAACTGATCAAAGAAGCAAATAAAACAGAAACTATTTACCATAGATATGTTAGACATAGTATCTCATTTGTAATAAAATAATAATAACCTTGCAATCTGATGATAATTATAGGGTCTTACCATCATTTTCTCCACAATTTGACGGGTCTCGTGATCCAAATCAGCCATCTTGATGTTCTCAGGTTCGACCTTTCGGGTATCTACTTCTGGTTCACCTTTTACCATAGCTCTGCACCACTCCATCTGATTATGTTTCATCAAACTGACTCACCATCATCTGCACAAATAGGAAAAAAAAAATAACAATATTAAAATCAATTTATAATGTTAGAAACCAAGGAGAGAAATTGCTCAATTACATTCACATACATATGCTCCTAAAGTAATCGTCAACTTTTAGTGTGTTATAAAGCTCTCCTTGGAAGAAATCTAAAAAACAATTAAATAACAGTAAACAATCATAGAAAATAATAATAGAAAACAATGATTACTAGCACATTAATCTGTTCAACATAAGTAAGAAATTTTAATGCTGGTGTCAAGGACTTGATGCAGTTCAAAGTGAGACCAAGAAAACCAAACAGATAAGAAACAAAAAAATGCAAAAAAAAAAAGATCATAAATAAAGATAATCTGTGTGCTACCTTGTAATTATCTTTGATTTCAGAACCAGAACCCTAAAATTAAGTGAAAGAGAAGAGCGAAACCTCTCTCTTGAAACCCTCGCTCGGTCGGGCTCTCTCGCTTCCGCTCGCTCAGCCTCTCTCTCTTGAAACCCTAGATCGGGTTGTCTCGCTTTCTCTCGCTCAACCTCTCTCTCTATCTCTCTTGAAATTGTCGGGGTTTCTCGCTCAGCCTCTCTTGCGCTCTCGCTCAGCCTCTGATCTCTTAAACCCGTCTCTCTCGCTTTTTCTCACTCAGCCTCTTTCGCTAGCTCGGATTGTCTCGCTTTCTCTCTCTCTATCTCTCTTGAAATTGTCGGGGTTTCTCGCTCATCCTCTGATCTCTTAAAACCCGTCTCTCTCGCTTTCTCTCACTCAGCCTCTCTCGCTCTCTCGCTCAGCCTCTGATCTCTTAAAACCCGTCTCTCTCGCTTTCTTTGGCTCAGCCTCTCTAGCTCTCTCGCTCAGCGTCTGACCTCTTAAAACCCGGCTCTCTCGCTTTCTCTCTCGCTCAGCCTCTCTCTCTCTCTCTCGAAATTTTCTCGCTCAGGCTCTCTCTCGCTCTCTTGAAATTGTCGGCGTCTCTAGAAAGTAGAAACCCTCGCTCAGGCTCTATATAAGGGAACGAATGATGAGGGGAACGGGAAGAAATAAGGCGGTCGGTTCCTTTAGAAGAGCCGTTGTGCAAAATCTTCCCCGATCGGACTAAAATCTTCCATTCATGTCGTATCTGGAATAAAATCTTCCATTAATTAATTAGTGTACGGTAAATGAGAAAAGAGGGTTTAGGGTTTAGTCTCCAATGCACGAAATAAATTTATGTGACTTGTGTTGGAGGAGAGGAGGTAGTGGGTTCTGGGATATAATGTGACTTGTCTCATGCAGCCTATCTATTGAAGTACCAACAATACATTACAAATAACTGCCTCACGATACAATGCACAGCTGAACTCCCTGTTGCTGTGATATTTCTTAATTTCAGATGTATCGTTCATTCATTTCGAGTTTGAAAACAATAGATCTGCGAATTACAAAATATATTTCGTAGCCTCACTCATTATTCATCTATATATTTTCAATTGTAAGTATTAATTATACTGAACTAAATTGATAATTGCAAATCTTTCATCTGAGATTTTCTTCTCATGTGGAATTAAATTTTTTTTCCATAAATGATGTCCGGAAACATTTATATCACCAGCAAGATATATGTCTCAAATTTTGAATTAAATTATAAGTATTAATTATATTGAACTAAATTTATTTTAAGAATGTCTGTTTCGTCATTATGATCATCGTTCATTTACTGAATTATAAGGTCTTTCTAACTTTAGATTTAAGTTGTCCGATTTGGTTGATTATTTAAGAAAATCAAGGAAAAATCTATCTAATTCATAGGAATCTTTGGATGAAAGTAAATTATTGATAAATGCAAATTTTCCATCTCAGATTTTCTATTACGCTTTCTCCTACGAAATTTTTTTTTTTCCAACAATGGTGCCCGGAAACATTTATATCACCAGCAAGATATATGCCTCAAATTAATTCAAGGTATAATTCGAGTACCGCACGTGTTATTAACGGAGGATACATATCCACTGCAAAAAAGCTTGTACATACGTATCCTTTCTTATTGGACAAGTGCCTTCCAATTGCCCATATCGTCCGATCTAAAATAAATATATCGTATTTTCTTTATTATTCGTAAACTACTAAATTGTAATAACAAGTCGATAAAAAATAATGATATATATACAAATTTGATGTAGGAGAAGCAAACGGCAAGGGAGCTATCATATTATCTTAAAACTTATGGTATGAATTTTAAATGACGAATTCAAACCGTTAAAACTGATTTACTTCACAAGTTATACATTTACCTGTAAAAATTATAAATTTTTAAATTCATACAGTATAAAGTCAAGTTGTAAAAAAAATATTAAAAAATTAATGCATTAAAACTAACTTATAAATCTTCTATTTCTGACACGTGATTATACTAAATTAGTTTGAAAAGTTTCAAGGTTCGCATATAAATGTTTCACTTAGGGCTGGCAAAAAAGCTCGTAGCTCGTGATTCGATTGAGTTTGATTCAAAAAAAAATCACAATTAACTCGCTCGATTAAAGTTAGTTCTGAAACGAATCAAACCATCTTGGTTTGAAATTGGTTCGAACTCGAACTGGGTCTAGCTTTATTCGAAATAGTTCTGGGTCGGTTCGAAATTGGTCTGGTTCAGGTCGGAATTGTTCTGACTCAGTTCGAAATTGGTCTTGCTCTATCTGAAACATACAACTCTTCTAATTCTCCTCTGATTCACCTCAATTCGAACTACTAACGAACCAAATCGAACTCGTTCGAATAGCACCGAATCAAACTCAACTGTTCTTTTCAGTTTGAAACCTTGCTTCAATTTTGAACCAGCTCAGTTCGAAATTGGTTCAAACCGAACTCGAACTGGATTAAGTTCCCAATTAAAATTAGAGCTATGAACTATGCATCATGGAAAAACTAAAACTATGTGTTATGAAATAAAATATTTTGAAATGGTTAGGTATAAGTTTCGACTGCGGAAGTAGAAGAAAAGAAAAGGAAAAAAATTGATCCCTAAACTTTCTTTAAAGAAATTGGCCTTTAAATTTTTATTTACATCAAACTGGTCGTTGAATTTTTTTTTTCACTTGGATCCTAAACATTTTAGTTACACTGAATCAGCCCTTGAACTTTCAAGAAAGAATTTGATCCGTCAACTTCTCTCAAATTAACAAAATCAATCTTTACAGGAGTAAAAAATTCTCCAAAAGCAATTTTTTGATTAGAAAAGAATATTGTTTGAATTTGGCTAAGGTACTATGGATAGAATAAGACATTTTGTACTATTGTCTTGAAATCTATCTGATTTACTTCAAACGACGAATACTATATATTAAAACCGAGCTCCTTCGTTATTGATTTGTTTACATGTAAAATTAACTTAAAAATCATTATTTTTTTTACTACTTGACTTTATACTAAATGACTTTGAAAAGTTATAAATTTTGCATGTACTTATCAATGACGAAATTGCTCGGTTTTATCGGATTAAATTCGTCGTTTGAAATCAATCCTATAGGTTTTCAAGAAATAGCACATGACGTCTTATGCTATCCATAGTACCTTAGCCAAACTCATATAGTTTAGTTTTTTTTTATAACTTAAAGAACTAATTAATGCAAACTGTAGTTTTGGACTAATTTCGTCATTTTTTAAATGCTCAATGACTGAATAACGCAACATTTTGAATAAATTTCAACGGTTCATAGGTCTAACCAGTTCAACCGTTGTTTTTTAAACGTTTACTATGATATTATATTAAGGCCATATATCAAAATTAATTATATATACATGATCAAGTGGACAGTGTTTAGGTGGACATGTTTGTATCTTTGGCCTCTCATCCTTTGCACTCATAAATCAGAAAATGATGAATTTAGTTTGAGCATTTTATCAAACATCTTGAGAGCATTCACAATTAAATAAGAATAAATCAAATATTTACCTTCCAATTATCAATTCCAAACACAAATTTACCAAATACCTGGAGATAGATCTAGTGCATTTGGTTGAGGTAGATCTAGAGCATTTGGTGGAGGACTCAGACGTACTGATATCAAACTACTCAGAGCAAATTTACCTCGAGCTTGTTGATGGTAACATGGCTTAATACCAGGAGTGGATGCAGGATTTTTGTCAGGGGGCAGGAATGTGGTTAAAATAGCTTAGCGTGTTCAAATTCGTTAATTGTGACTTCAATTTAATTTTGATGTATTCAAACTGGGCTTTTCTTTCAAATAAAGCTAAATGTTTAAAATAGTTTTGGGCTTATTGGATTCAGAAGAGCAAAATATTTTTCTGGAGGACAAAGAAGAACTAGGTCTTTTTTTTCACTAAATTTAAAAATTCAGGAGGACAATTGCCTCTCCTCTGGACCTTATTGGATCCACCCCTGCTTAATACTCAAGTGGACAATGCTAGCATGTATACATGTATAGCCACTAGCTAGACACCATATGTACTATAGCAGACTCATTATTCGCAAAAAAAATCACTGAAATTCTGGTTTAGGCAATTTATCAAGAGGAGGGTTCAAATGCACCATAATTTTTGTGTTCCAATATGCCCCACATCATTTATCTCCATTTTCAAAGTCCGAACAATTGATCTGAACTGCTCAACATGATCTTCATAATAAAATATGCTTGGAGGCCAAATTTTATATTTTTTAATATTTTTTTACTATTTTTTTTAGATAGGTACAAAATCACTTTTTTAAGGAGATTTTGGACCATCCGATAAAGTGACATTGTACCTACCTAAAAAATAGTAAAAAAATGTTAAAAAAATATATAAAATTTGGTCTTCAAGTGTATTTTATTATGAAGATCATGTCGAGCGGTTTGGATAGACTGTTCGGACTTTGAAAATGAAAACAACGGATATGGAGCATATTGGAGCACTGAACTTTACGTAAAATAGGAAACAAATGTCAGTACTATTTCAAGTGTGTAATTTACCATAAAATTCCCAAATTAGATGAGATGCTTTCATCCAGAGCCTTTATTTGAGAATTTGGACCAGTTAAGTTTCAACTTCATTAGCTTCTCATGGTTTTCCTTTAAGTTTAAAATCTTGAGGTGTGGAGCTAGTCACCATGCTTGTAAAGAAACACTTTGGAGAGCAAACATAAAATTTCGGCCCGTTTCCAATCATACGCTTATTCGTATATAATGGTTATAGTAAATTATATCAACGATTTTGAAATTTGGTGCATTCAGTTGGGTACCTTTTATTGCGATGCTCGAGTACATCAGTACAAATGCTGAAATTTTAAGCATGCTTTAAATTAGAGAAATGAAAAATAGTTAAATTTTCGCAGGTCCCCAACTTTACTAAAACCCAACCTCAAAACAAACTCACTAGGTCAGATTCGTATATATTAGTACATTTCTAATGTTAATTGGTGTAATTTTTTAACAACCTATAACAACTCATTTTAATCATAATTAAATTTTTATTAATAGTAAATGGAAAAAATATTAAAATGGAAAAAAAAATATGGACAAATTTAAAAAGAGAGAAGGCATATATGTATCCGGTATGGGGTCCCAACGGGATGCCATGCCATACCGAGGCTCCTTGCTTGAAAAAAGAATCACCTCAGGAACGTCATATCGTAGTGGAGGGCCCTGATTTTTTTTTTTCAGATTTATGGTTTGGACTTATGGGATGTAGTATTATGTTATATTACGCTATGTTATGTTAGGTTATACTATGGTCATGTACTTCGAACTTGTTATATTATTTTTATGTAATTCATAATTTTTATGTTATGTTTGCAACTAATTCAAATCACTTATTATGTGATGGGATATTTTATGTGATGTTATGTTATGTTCAAATCAACGAGACAACAATTAATTTTAGTTTGTATAAGTTTTTAGAATTATATATCTGTAGCTCATATTTATCATTTCATTTATTCTTCTTGAATGATTAAACTATCTAATTAATTATACTGTTGCAACAAATAATAGCAAACTAATGTTCTACCTGTGTTTTGTTATATTATATAGCTGACCGAAAATAATAACAATATGATGTTCAAATTCTGCGAACCTGATCAGAACATAGCATAATATCTAAGAAAAAAAATCAGGACCTCCCCAGTCCCCACCGTATAGCGTTCCTGGGGCGATTTTTTTTCTTCGGGCGAGAGCCTCTGTATGGTATGGCTTTCCATTTTTAAAATTTGTCCATATCTTTTCCCACTTTTTTTTCTATTTAGTATTTACTATTAATAAAAATTGGCATTTAATTATATATATTTTTTTCCATTTCTTATGTTCTGAGCCTGATTTCTTTAAGATGTCACAAGGAAATATATATGTATTTTTTAAGTAATACACGACTAATGTTAAAATCTGAAGTCTCGAACCTCTAGTCTCAGGGATTCATTAATAAGCTCCTCACATTTTCTTCTCCATCGCATCAGCAGATTTGCCATAAAACAACCTTCAAAAAAAGATTTGCCAATAAAACGAGTGCTCAAATTAAAATTTACCAGCGGCCCGTGAGATTTAAAGAGGTAATTGTGATGTTAATTAGAAGTTACAGAGACATTGTTTTTACTGCGGATTTTTTCTTGTTAAGTAATGATCCAACTTATTTTTGGACCCATTGGACTATGTATTTTGCTCAAGGTTCTAAATAGCGTTTATAGCGTCGTAGCGGAAAGGCTAAAAAAAAAAACTATAGCGAATAGCGTCGCTATAACGGAAGCTATTCCAAATAGCGTTTTTTTTTTTTTACATTTTGTATATTCAATATTTATACTAAATATCAACATTATCTAAAGTCTCATAGAACAATAAATAACACTAAAGTAATTAAGAAATTATAATATTCATATTGAACCAGTACAAAGTCCAAATTGCGGTTCAAAATATCCATAGTAATGTCATAAACTATCGATTTTTTCTATTAAAAATATCTTAAGGATCGAGATTCATGATATAAATCTATTTTTTTTTTCTATTCGAATTTTAATTTCGGTTTGGACTTTTTTTCTATTCAAATTTCAATTTCTATTCCCAATTTCAAATTGATTTATCTGTAGCAAGTAGCAACAAATTCAATTTTGGTTTGAGATTTTTTTTTATCTTTATTTAAAATCCATATAAATTGCTTAAAAAAAAAACCCATATTGTATAACGCAAATAGCAGACCGCTACAGCGCTGTAACCGCCGCTATAGCGACCGTGGCGCAAATAGCGCATTTCGTTATCATACCGTAGCGTTTGGAGTCCAAAAACGCTTTAGCGCCGCTATAGCACTGCCATAGTACGCTATTTAGAACACTAATTTTCCTTATATATAGTATGTAATTTTGACTCTTGATGAGAGAGACATTAAAGAAAATTAAATTTATTTTCTTATTTTGTCCCCTTTTACTCTTTGCAAAACCCTAACAATTCTTCATAATTTAACTTTTCATCTAAACAAAGAGTTTGTCAGATGAAAATAGGTGCTTGTGACGACTTATTGGATATTATTGGCACAGAAACATCAGTAACCATCGAAATATATGAAATATCCGATTGTAATGCAAAAGGAAGGAAAAAGAAAAAGAAGGGAAAAACAGAAATAGCAGAACAAACTTCTAATCCTAATCAAACAAAAACCATTTGAACGAAAATGATTTAACATATCATGTAATACATAGAGGTCAGACATTGAAATATCAAAATGAAACAGCACATAAATATGCTACATATCTCAAGCACCATAGGCAGGTTACGAAACAAAATATTACCTAAATTAAAAGTGCTGGATTCGAAGATTTAAAACCAAATATGGTATATGCCTATACCTCGAAATGATGGATTTGATCAATTATCTCAACATCTGGAGAGGCCATTTGAATAGCAAAGAGTTCATTCTTATTTTCTCTGCTCAATTTGGCATATTCTTGAGACTTCCAGCAAAGAAAACGTTCATATTCTTGAGATTTCCAGCATTTAGTAAAACAAACTTTGGGAAGCCAAAACAATCCTCCAAATAGTCATCCAAATAAACTGTGGCAGTTGTCAGGTGATGTTTAACACATTCTGCTGGCAATTGTTTCTCCCAAAAATTCAACTGCAGATTATTAGGACAATATTTGTAATCAAGTAAATCCATGTCAACCTAGAATCAGAATGGAAGAAGAAACAACTAAAATTTCTTTGCAAGGAGTTGCCAATATCAAGAAAAATGAAGGAGATATTAACTTCTTCCTCTTTATTTACATATTTATTTCAACTTTAAGCTAAATCTCAACTATTTATGCCAAACTATGCCGATTAAATCTCCATCAAATGCGGAGAGCTGTTGAGCAGCCAGGATACAATTATATTGAAAGTATTGTAATCGAAGGGCAAACGAAGCCAAGTATTTTTTGAGCTTCAGCTGCTATCTAATACAATAGAGAGAAGGGGACAAGCAAAAACGAAATATACCAACCTCACATAAAATCAGGTAAGAACATTACCTGAATCGACCGACAGATTTGAAGTTACCTTCGAAAATAATGCACTGAAATTGTTCTTTGTCCGCTTTCCAGTCTAAGACTCCTTGTGTCTTGAAACTATTCAGAATAATAGAATGGTCTCGGCTTCCTCAGCCCTCATCAGAGCAAGCTTCGGCTTACTTTGAAATGCAACCTAAAACAACGTCCTTTAAAGTTAAGCACAACAGAATATTATTTCTAAATGACATGTCTTAAAAGACTTAGTTATTAGTTCCATCAGAAGATAAATAGAAAAGACTAGAAGCTAAAGTTGCACTAGTGACCTACTTTTAACACTGATAAAAATATGCCAGAAATGTCAAGTCCCAGTTTGTAAGGCACATTTAATTGACCTTCAACATTTTAACCAATAAAACTGTACATTTCGAGAATATATTAAACGTCACCCTGGGCGCAGTTCAAGCAATTAAGGTGAATTACAAAGTAGGTTACCATATTGATCACCAGAATCACTAAATTCAAGCTAAATTAAGCAGCCGACAACCATATATATTGACGGTAAACGCCCAAATCTAGTATACCTTGAAATACCATAATGATCTGTTTCAGAGACCCAAGAATAGCTCTGCTAAAAAATATTAATTACAGCCTTATTTGGACTGGACTGAATTACTTTCATCCCATCATTACTACCAGTGTACTGACAAAAAGGACATAGAAGAAGAAGACTTGATGAGGACCAAGGTAACAAACAAATATCAATTTCATTAAGCAACTCTGATCATAAGCTGACTTGACAAATGTTTAGGCCAAACCAAAAACACAAACCAAAACAGAGAAAAAGGTCAACAAAACTGCCAAATCTAACAGGAACCAAGCAAACAAGCCAGCATTTCCTCAGCTAACCAATCCAATACAGAAAAGGTAAAAAAAAAAATGCATCATACCTCACATAAAATCTGGTAAAGAGCATACCTGAACCAACCAAACTGATCTGCAGTTTTAGTTACCTTCAAAAATAGTGCCTTCAAATTGTGCTTCTCAGATTGTCACAGACATCTTACCCCAGTCTTGAACTATCTGGAATCTTTAAAAGAGTCTGTAGGTTGGATTCATAATCCCTCAGCATTCTTCAAAATGCCGCAATAACATCCCTTAATTAAAAACAACAAAAAAATATTATTTTCTACATTATTTATACATCTTAAGATAATTTAGTTCCATAGGATTATAAAACAGAAATGACTAGAATCTAGCTAAAAGAAGCACCAGACTAGTTATCGCATGTATTACAAAAAATGGGTGTGGTAGTAAACACAAGCCTCAACTTTTGAATTAAACGAGAGTCATTACTTCTAGAGGTTCAATCTAAACGGAATACCATGCTAGTCAAAATCCAGCTTAATTCAAACAAAAAGAGAGATTTATGATTTACTGTTGCCACAAACAAAGAAATATTTTGATGGGAACTTGTCTCACAATATATGACCGATTTTGAGAAGAACATATTCTGAGAAGAACATCCAGCAGCCTAGTCACGGAACCAAGCAAAAGCACATAGATGGTAAGGTTGTTGGATGTTCGCCTTTTCAGGAATGCAAAACCACTTCAAAGAAAGCTTCTTCTACATAAAAAAAAAAAAATTAAATTCAGAAGTCGGTACTAACCAAGAAAAAAAAACCGTAATCTTTGATTAATAAGGAATTGCTTCAGTACAAAGGAGCATCAATTCAAGGCATCCAATGAGTTGACAGCTGACCACTTAAAAGAAAATTATAATAAAAGCCTACCTGCTCTAACAAGTAACGGGCAAGTCAGGTTTGGCTGACTTGTAAGGGGAAGATAAATAAAACTGCCACAAGGGGAAGTAAATAAGCCAAGTATTTTTTGAGCTTCAGCTGCTATCTAATCCAATAGAGAGAAGGGGACAAGCAAAAACGAAATATACCGACCTCACATAAAATCTGGTAAGAAGATTACCTGAATCGACCAACAGATTTGAAGTTACCTTCGAAAATAATGCACTGAAATTGTGCTGGTCGGCTTTGCAGTCCGAGACTCTTTGTTTCTTGAACTATTCAGCATACTAGAATGGTCTTGGCTTCCTCAGCTCTAATCAGAACAAGCTTCGGCTTATTTCGAAATGCAACCTAAAACAACATCCTTTAAAGTTAAGCACAACAGAATATTATTTCAAAATGACATGTCTTAAAATACTTAGTTATTAGTTCCATCAGAAGATAAATAGAAAGACTAGAACCTAAAGGTTGCACCAGTGACCTACTTTTAACACTGATAAAAAGCATGTCAGAAATGTCACGTCCCAGCTTGTAAGGCACATTTAATTGACCTTCAACATTTTAACCAATAAGACTGTACATTTTGAGAATATATTAAACGTCACCCTGGGTGCAGTTAAAGCAATTAAGGTGAATTACAAAGTAGGTTACCATATTGATCACCAGAATCACTAAATTTAAGCTAAATTAAGCAGCTTACAACTATATACGTTAAGGGTAAACACCCACATCTAGTATACTTTGAAATACCATAATGATCTGTTTTAGAGGCCCAAGAATGGCTCTGCTAAGAAATATTAATTACAGCCTTATTTGGACTGGACCGAATTACTTTCATCCCATCATTACTACCAGTGTAATGACAAAAAAGACTTAGAAGAAGAAGACTTGATGACGACCAAGGTAACAAACAAATATCAATTCCATTAACCGACTTCGATCATAACCTGACTTGACAAATATTTAGGCCAAAACAAAAACACAAACCAAAACAGAGAAGAAGGTCAAGCCAGCATTTCCTCGGCTATCAAATCCAATATACAAAAGGTAAAAAAAAATTGAATCATACCTCACATAAAATCTGGTAAAGAGCATACCTCAACCAACCAAACTGATCTGCGGTTTAGTTACCTTCAAATATAGTGCCTTCAAATTGTGCTTCTCGGCTCGTCACAGACTTCTTACCCCAGTCTTGAACTATCTGGAATCTTTGAAAGAGTCTGTAGGTTGGATTCGTCATCCCTCAGCTTTCTTCAAAACGCTGCAACAACATCCCTTAAAATTAAAAACGACAAAAAAATATTATTTCTACATTATTTAAACATCTTGAGAAAATTTAGATCCATAGGAATATAAAACAGAAATGACTAGAATCAAGGTTTCTGACTAGAATCTAGCTAAAAGATGCACCAGACAAGTTGTCGCATGTAGTACATAAAATGGGTGTGGTGGTAGGCACAAGCCTCCACTTTTGAATTAAACCAGAGTCATTACTTCTAGAGGTTCAATGCAAACGGAACAGCATGCAAGTCAAAAGCCAGCTCAATTCGAACATAAGAGAGATTTGAGAATTACTGTTGCCTCAAATAAAGAAATATTTTGACGGAAACTTATCTACCAAAGTACGACCGATTTGGAGAAATCATCCATCAGCCTAGTCAAAGGACCAAGCACTGAGAAGGTAAGGTTGATGATGTGCGCCTTTTCAGGAATGCAAATCACTTCAAAGAAAGATTCTTCTACATAAACAAAAATTAAACTCAGTAACCAAAAATAAAAACCATCATTTTTGATTAACAGGGAATGGCTCTGCTATAAACTATTAATTACACCCTTGTTTGGATTGGACTGGATTACTTTCATCCCATCATTACTACCAGTGTATTGATAAGAAGGACATAGAAGAAGCTGGCTTTATGAGGACCAAGGTACCAAACCAAATATCAATCTCATTAAGCAGCTTCGACCATAACCTCACTTGACAAATGTTTAGGCCAAACAACAACACCAACGTAAACAGAGAAAAGGTCAACAAAACTGCCACAATCTAACGGGAGGCAATCAAACAAGCCAGCAATTCCTTAGCTATCTACTCCAATACAGGAAAGTTAAAGAAAATATGAATCATACCTCACATAAAATCTGTTAACGACCATACCTGAACCAACCAAACTGATCTGCACTTAGTTACCTACAAAAATAGTGTCTTCAAATTGTGCTTCTGAGCTTGTCACGGACTTCTTCTCCCAGTCGTGAACTACCTGGAATCTTTGAAAGAGTTTGTAGGTTGGATTTGTCATCCCTCAGCTTTCTTCGAAGTGACGCAACAACATCCCTGAAACTGAAAGCAACAACCAAATATTGTTTCAACATATTTATACATCTGAAGATAATTTAGTTCCATAGGAATATAAAACAGAAAAGACTAGAATCTAGCTAAAAGATGCACCAGACTAGTTGTCGCAGGTATTACACAAAATGGGTGTGGCAGTAAAACACAGGCCTCAACGATTTAATTAAACCAGAGTCATTACTTCTAGAGATTCAATGTAAACGGAACACCATGCTAGTCAAAATCCAGCTCAATTCAAACATAAGAGAGATTTAAGAATTACTGTTCCGACAAACAAAGAAATATTTGATGGCAACTTATCCAACAATGTACGACCGATTTTGACAAGAACGTCCATCAGCCTAGTTAAAGGACCAAGCAAAAGCACAGAGAAGGTAAGGTTGTTGGATGCGCGCCTTTTCAGGAATGCAAACCACTTCAAAGAAAGCTTCTTCTACATAAACAAAATTGAACCTCAGAAGTCGGTACTAACCAAAAATAAAAACCGTAATCTTGATTAACAAGGAATTGCTTCAGTACAAAGGAGCATGATTTGAAGGCATCAAGTGAGTTGGACATCTGACCACTTAAAAAAAAACTTATAATAGAAGCCTATCTGCTCTACAAGTAACGGGCAAGTCAGGTTTCGCTGACTTGTACCAGTCAGGAAACGAAACTGCCACAAGTAAGAGGAAGTAAATCAGCCAAGTATTTTTTGAGTTCAGCTGCTATCTAATCCAATAGAGAGAAGGGGACAAGCAAAAAACGAAATATACCAACCTCACATAAAATCTGGTAAGAAGATTACCTGAATCATCCAACAGATTTGACGTACCTTCGAAGATAATGCATTGAAATTGTGCTTGTCGGCTTTGCAGTCTGAGACTCTTTGTTTCTTGAACTATTCAGAATACTAGAATGATCTTGGCTTCCACAAAGTAGGTCACAATACTGATCACCAGAATCACTAAATTTAAGCTCAATTAAATAGCAGATATCTATATACATTGAGGGTAAACGCCCCAAATCTAGTATACCTTGAAATACCACAATGATCAGTTTGAGAGACCCAAGAATGGCTCTGTTATAAAATATTATTTACTGCCATATTTGGACTGGACTGGAGTAATTTCATCCAATAATTACTACCAGTGTATTGAAAAAAAGAACATAGAAGATGCTGACTGGATGAGCACCAAGGTAAGAAGATTACTACAAATCTGCTCTAACAAGTAACGGGCAAGTCAAGTTCGGTTGCTAGCTAATCCAAAAGAGAGAAGGGGACAAGCAAAAACGAAATATACCAACCACACATAAAATTTGGTAAGAAGATTACCCGAATCGACCAACAGCTTTTAAGCTACCTTCGAAAATAATGCACTGAAATTGTGCTTGTCGGCTTTGCAGTCTGAGACTCCTTGTTTCTTGAACAATTCAGAATACTAGAATGGTCTTGGCTCCCTCAGCGCTCATCAGAGCAAGCTTCGGCTTACTTCGAAATGCAACCTAAAACAACATCCTTTAAAGTTAAGCACAACAGAATATTATTTATAAATGACATGTCTTAAGAGTATTAGTTATTAGTTCCATCGAAAGATAAATAGAAAAGGCTAGAACCTAAAGGTTTCACCGGCAACCTACTTTTAACACTGATAAATATAAATGACAAGTCAGGTTTCGTCGACTCCTACCAATCAGGAAAACGAAACTGCCACAAGTAAGGGAAAGTAAATAAGCCAAGTATTTTTTGAGTTCAGCTGCTATCTAATCCAAGAGAGAGACGGGGCCAAGCAAAAACGAAATACACCAACCTCACATAAAATCTGGTTAGAAGATTACCTGAATCGACCAACAGATTTGAAGTTACCTTCGAAAATAATGCACTGAAATTGTGCTTCTCGGCTTTGCAGTCTGAGACTCTTTGTTTCTTGAACTATTCAGATTACTAGAATGATCTTCGCTTCGTCAGCCCTCATCAGAACAAGCTTCGGCTTACATCAAAATGGACCCTAGAACAACATCCGTTAATGTTAAGCACAAGAGAATATTATTTCTGAATGACAGGTCTTAAGAGTATTAGTTATTAGTTCCATCGAAAGATAAATAGAAAAGACTAGGAACCTAAAGGTTTCACCTGCGACCAACTTTTAACACTGATAAAAAACATGTCAGAAATGTCAAGTCCCAGCTTGTAAGGCACATTTAATTGACCTCAACATTTCAACCATTAGGACTGTACATTTTGAGGATATATTTCACGTCACCCTGGGCGCAGTTCATGAAATTAAGGTGAATTACCAAGTAGGTTACCATACTGATCAACAGAATCACTCAATTTAAACTAAATTAAGCAGCTGACAACTATATATGTCGAGGGTAAAGGCCAAAAATTTAGTATACCTTGAAATTCCATAATGATCTGTTTTAGATACACAAGAATGGCTCTGCTATAAACTATTAATTACAGCCTTGTTTGGATTGGACTGGATTACTTCAACCCCATCACTACTACCAGCGGGAGGCAATCAAACAAGCCAGCAATACCTTAGCTATCTACTCCAATACAAAAAAGTTAAACAAAATATGAATCATACCTCACATAAAATCTGTTAAAGACCATACCTGAACCAACCAAACTGATCTGCAGTTTATTTACCTTCAAAAATAGTGTCTCAAATTGTGCTTCTGAGCTTGTCACGAACTTCTTACCCCAGTCTCGAACTATCTGGAATCTTTGAAAGAGTCTGTAGGTTGGATTTGTCATCCCTCAGCTTTCTTCGAATAGTGACGCAACAACAACCCTTAAAAGCAAAAGCAACAAAAATATTATTTCAACATTATTTATACATCTTAACATAATTTAGTTCCATAGGAATATAAAACAGAAATGACTAGAATCTAGCTAAAAGATGCACCAGACTAGTTGTCGCATGTATTACATAAAATGGGTGTGCCAGGAAACACAAGCCTCAACTTTTGAATTAAACCAGAGTCATTACTTCTAGAGGTTCAATCTAAACAGAACACCATGCTAGTCAAAATCCAGCTCAATTCTAATATAAAGAGATTTCAGAATTACTGTTGCCGCAAACAAAGAAATATTTTGATGGAAACTTATCTCACAATGTATGACCGATTTTGGGAAGAACATCCATCAGCCTAGTCACAGGACCAAGCGAAAGCACAGAGAAGGTGAGGTTGTTGGATGCGTGCCTTTTTATGGAATGCAAACCACTTCAAAGAAAGCTTCTTCTACATAAACGAAAATTAAACTCAAAAGTCAGTACTAACCAAGAATAAAAAAAGTAATCTTTGATAAACTAGGAATTGCTTCAGTACAAAGGAGCATCAATCGAAGGCATCCCGTGAGGTGACATCTGACCACTTAAAAAAATTATTATAAAATCATATCTGCTCTACCAAGTAACGGCCAAGTCAGGTTTGGTTGACTTGTACCACTCAGGTAAGCGAAACAGCCACAAGGGGAAGTAAATAAGCCAAGCATTTTTTGAGCTTCAGCGGCTATCTAATACCATAAAAAAAAGGGGACATCCAAAAACGAAATATACCAACCTCACATAAAATCTGGTCAGCAGATTACCTGAATCGACCAACAGATTTGAAGTTACCTTCGAAAATAATGCACTGAAATTGTTCTTGTCGGCTTTCCAGTCTGAGACTCCTTGTTTCTTGAACTATTCAGAATACTAGAATGGTCTTGGCTTCCTCAGCCCTCATCAGAACAAGCTTCGGTTTACTTCGAAATGCAACCTAAAACAACATCCTTTCAGGTTAAGCACAACAGAATATTATTTATAAATGACATGTCTTAAAAGACTTAGTTATTAGAAAAGGCTAAAAGGCTTAAAAGGTTGCACCACTAACCTACATTTCACACAGATAATAAGCAAGTCAGAAATGTCAAGTCCCAGCTTATAAGGCACATTTAGTTGACCTTCAACCATTTTATCCAGTAAGACTACATTTTGAGAATATATTACATGTCACCCTGGGTGCAGTTCAAGCAATTCAGGTGAATTACAAATTAGGTTACCAAACTGATCACCAGAATCACTAAATGTAAACTAAATTAAGCAGCTGACAACTATACATATTGAGGGTAAACGCCAAAAATTTAGTATACCTTGAAATTCCATAATGATCTGTTTTAGAGACACAAGAATGGCTCTGCTAAAAACTATTAATTACAGCCCTGTTTGGACTGGACTGGATTACTTTCATCCGATCATTACTACCAGTGTATTGATAAAAAGGACATAGAAGAAGCTGAAATTATGAGGACCGAGGTAACAAACAAATATCAATCACATTAAGCAACTTCGACCATAACCTGACTTGGCAACTGTTTAGGCCAAACCACAACTCCAACCAAAACAGAGAAGGAGGTCAACAAAACTGCCACATCCAACGGGAAGCAAAGCAAACCAAACAGATCTGCCACATCCAACGGGAAGCCAGCATTTCCTTAGCTATCAACTCCAATACAGAAAAGTTTAAAAAAAATGAATGATACCTCACATCAAATCTGGTAAAGGGCATACCTGAGCCAACCAAACAGATCTGCAGTTTAGTTACCTTCAAAAATAGTGTCTTCAAATTGTGCTTCTCAGCTTGTCACGGACTTCTTACCCCAGCCTTGAACAATCTGGAATCTTTGAAAGAGTCTGTAGGTTTGATTCATCATCCCTCAGCTTTCTTCGAAGTGATGCAACAACATCCCTTAAAAGTAAAAGCAACAAAAAAATATATTATTTCTACATTATTTATACATCTTAAGATAATTTAGTTTCATAGGAATATAAAACAGAAATGACTAGAATCCACCTAAAAGATGCACAAGACTTGTTGTCGCATGTATTACAGAAAATGGGTGTGGTCGTAAACACAAGCCTCAACTTTTGAATTAAACCAGAATCATTACTTCCAGAGGTTCAATGTAAACGGAACACCATGCTAGTCAAAATCCGGCTCAATTCAAACATAGGGGAAATTTAAGAATAACTGTTGCCACAAATAAAGAAATATTTTGGTGGAAACTTATCTCCCAATGTACGACCGATTTTGTGAAGAATATCCATCAGCCTAGTCAAAGGACCAAGGAAAAGCACATTGAAGGTAAGCTTGTTGCATGTGCGCCTTTTCAGGAATGCAAACCACTTCAAAGAAAGCTTCTTCTACATAAACGAAAATTAAACACAGAAGTCGGTAGTAACCAAAAATAAAAGCCGTAATCTTGGATTAATAAGGAATTGCTTCAGTACAAAGGAGCATCAATGGAGTTGACATCTGACCACTTAAAAAAAAATTATAATAAAAGCCTATTTCTTCTAACAAGTAACGGGCAAGGCAGGTTTGGTTGACATCTACCAGTCAGGAAAACGTAACTGCTACAAGGGGAAGTAAATAAGCCAAGTATTTTTTGAGTTCAGCTGCTAGCTAATCCAATAGAGAGAAGGGGACAAGAAAAAACGAAACACACCAACCTCACATAAAATCTGGTAACAAGATTACCTGAATCGACCAACAGATTTGAGGTTACCTTCGAAAATTATGCATTGTAATTGTGCTTGTCGGCTTTGCAGTCTGAGACTCCTTGTTTCTTGAACTATTCAGAATACTAGAATGGTCTTGGCTACCTCAGCGCTCATCAGAGCAAGCTTCGGCTTACTTCGAAATGCAACCTAAAACAACATCCTTTAAAGTTAAGCACAACAGAATATTATTTATAAATGACATGTCTTAAGAGCATTAGTTATTAGTTCCATCGAAAGAAAAATAGAAAAGGCTAGAACCTAAAGGTTTCACCGGCGACCTACTTTAACACTCACAAAAAACATGTCCGAAATGTCAAGTACCAGCTTGTAAGGCACATTTAATTGACCCTCAACATTTTCAACCATTAATACTGTACATTTTGAGGATATATTCCCCGGCACCCTGGGCACAGTTCAAGAAATTAAGGTGAATTACCAAGTAGGTTACCATACTGATAACCAGAATCACTAAATTTAAAATAAAATTAAGCCGCTGACAACTATATATGTTGAGGGGTAAACGCCACAAATTTAGCATACCTTGAAAGTCCGCGATGATCTCTTTAGAGACACAAAAATGGCTCTGCTATAAACTATTGATTACAGCCTTGTTTGCATTGGGCGGGATAACTTTCATCCCATCATTACTACCAGTGTATTGATAAAAAGGACAGAAGAAACTGACTTTATAAGGACCAAGATAACAAACAAATATCAATCTCATTAAGCAACTTCGACCATAACCTGACTTGACAAATGTTTAGGCCAAACCACAACACTAACCAAAACAGAGAAAAAGGTCAACAAAACAGCCAAATCTAACAGGAAGCAAGCGAACAAGCCGTCATTTCCTTAGCTATCTACTCCAATACAGAAAAGGTGAAAAAAAAATGAATCATACCTCACATAATATCTGGTAAAGGTCATACCAGAACCAACCGAACTGATATGCAGTTTAGTTACCTTCAAAAATAGTGCCTTAAAACTGTGCTTATCAGCTTGTCACAGACTCCTTACCCCAGCCTTGAAATATCTGGACTCTTTGAAAGAGTCTGTAGGTAGGATTCGTCATCCCTCAGCTTTCTTCGAAATGCCGCAACATCCCTTGAAATTAAAGACGACAAAAAAATATTATTTGTACATTATCTATACATCTTAAGATAATTTAGTGCCTTAGGAATATAAAACAGAAATGACTAGAACCTAGCTCAAAGATGCACCAGACTAGTTGTCGCGTGTATTACACAAAATGGATGTGGTAGCAAACACAAGCCTCAACGATTTAATTAAACCAGAGTCATTACTTCTAGAGATTCAATCTAAACGGCACACCATGCTAGTCAAAAGCCAGCTCAATTCAAACATTAAGATTTACTGTTGCTACATATAAAGAAGTATTTTGAAGGAAACTTATCTCACAATATATGACCGATTTTGAGGAGAACAACCATCAGCCGAGTCACAGACCAAGCGAAAGCACAGAGAAGGTAAGGTTGTTGGATGCGCGCCTTTTCAGTAATGCAAACCACTTCAAAGAAAGCTTCCTCTACATAAACAAAAATTAAACTCAGAAGTCGGTACTAACCAAAAATAAAAACCATCATCTTTCATTAACAGGGAATGGCTCTGCTATAAACTATTAATTACACCCTTGTTTGGATTGGACTGGATTACTTTCAACCCATCATTACAACCAGTGTATTGATAAGAAGGACATAGAAGAAGCTGGCTTTATGAGGACCAAGGTACCAAACAAATATCAATCTCATTAAGCAGCTTCGACCATAACCTCACTTGACAAATGTTTAGGCCAAACAACAACACCAACGTAAACAGAGAAAAAGGTCAACAAAACTGCCACATCTAACGGGAGGCAATCAAACAAGCCAGCAATTCCTTAGCTATCTACTCCAATACAGAAAAGTTAAAGAAAATATGAATCATACCTCACATAAAATCTGTTAACGACCATACCTGAACCAACCAACTGATCTGCAGTTAGTTACCTTCAAAAATAGTGTCTTCATATTGTGCTTCTGAGCTTGTCACGGACTACTTATCCCAGTCGTGAACTATCTGGAATCTTTGAAAGAGTTTGTAGGTTGGATTTGTCATCCCTCAGCTTTCTTCGAAGTGACGCAACAACATCCCTGAAAACTGAAAGCAACAACAAAATATTGTTTCAACATTATTTATACATCTGAAGATAATTTAGTTTCATAGGAATATAAACAGAAAAGACTAGAATCTAGCTAAAAGATGCACCAGACTAGTTGTCGCATGTATTACACAAAATGGGTGTGGCAGTAAACACAAGCCTCAACTTTTGAATTAAACCAGAGTCATTACTTCTAGAGTTTCAATGTAAACGGACTACACCATGCTAGTCAAAATCCAGCTCAATTCAAACATAAGAGAGATTTAACGAATTACTGTTCCGACAAACAAAGACATATTTTGATGGCAACTTATCCCACAATGTACGACGATTTTGACAAGACGTCCATCAGCCTAGTTAAAGGACCAAGCAAAGCACAGAGAAGGTTAAGGTTGTTGGATGCGCGCCTTTTCAGGAATGCAAACCACTTCAAAGAAAGCTTCTTCTACATAAACAAAAATTGAACTCAGAAGTCGGTACTAACCATAAAATAAAAACCGTAATCTTTGTTTAACAAGGAATTTGCTTCAGTACAAAGGAGCATCGAATTGAAGGCATCAAGTGAGTTGACATCTGACCACTTAAAAAAATACTTATAATTGAAGCCTATCTGCTATAACAAGCAACGGCCAACTCACGTTTGGTTGACTGCTACCAATCAGGAAAACGAAACTGCCACAAGTAAGAGGAAGTAAATCAGCCAGGCTTTTTTTCAGTTCAGCTGCTAACTAAGACAATAGAGAGAAGGGGACAAGCAATAACGAATACACCAACCTCACATAAAATTTGGTAAAAGGATTACCTGAATCGACCAACAGATTTGAAGCTACCTTCCGAAAATAATGCACTGAAATTGTGCTTGTCGGCTTTGCAGTCTGAGACTCCTTGTTTCTTGAACTATTCAGAATAGTAGAATGGTCTTGGCTACCTCCGCGCTCATCAGAAGCAAGCTTCGGCTTACTTCGAAATGCAACCTAAAACAACATCCTTTAAAGTTAAGCACAACAGAATATTATTTATAAATGACATGTCTTAAGAGTATTAGTTATTAGTTCCATCGAAAGATAAATAGAAAAGGCTAGAACCTAAAGGTTTCACCGGCGACCTACTTTTAACACTGATAAATATAAATGACAAGTCAGGTTTCGTCGACTCCTACCAATCAGGAAAACGAAACTGCCACAAGTAAGGGGAAGTAAATAAGCCAAGTATTTTTTGAGTTCAGCTGCTATCTAATCCAAGAGAGACGGGGACAAGCAAAAACGAAATACACCAACCTCACATAAAATCTGGTTAGAAGATTACCTGAATCGACCAACAGATTTGAAGTTACCTTCGAAAATAATGCACTGAAATTGTGCTTGTCGGCTTTGCAGTCTGAGACTCTTTCTTTCTTGAATTATTCAGATTACTAGAATGATCTTCGCTTCGTCAGCCCTCATCAGAACAAGCTTCGGCTTACATCAAAATGCACCGTAGAAACAACATCCGTTAAAGTTAAGCACAAGAGAATATATTTCTGAATGACAGGTCTCAAGAGTATTAGTTATTAGTTCCATCGAAAGATAAATAGAAAAGACTAGAACCTAAAGGTTTCACCTGCGACCAACTTTAACACTGATAAAAAACACGTCAGAAATGTCAAGTCCCAGCTTGTAAGGCAACAATTTAATTGACCTCAACATTTCAACCATTAGGCTGTACATTTTGAGGATATATTTCACGTCACCCTGGGCGCAGTTCAAGAAATTAAGGTGATTTACCAAGTAGGTTACCATAGTGATCTACAGAATCACTCAATTTAAACTAAATTAAGCAGCTGACAACTATATATGTCGAGGGTAAAGGCCAAAAATTTAGTATACCTTGAAATTCCATAATGATCTGTTTTAGATACACAAGAATGGCTCTGCTATAAACTATTAATTACAGCCTTGTTTGCATTGGACTGGATTACTTCAACCCCATCATTACTACCAGCGTATTGATAAAAAGGACATAGAAGAAGCTGACTTCATGAGGACCAGGGCAACAAACAAATATCAATCACATTAAGCAACTTGCACCACAACCTGACTTGACAAATATTTAGGCCAAACCACAACACCAATCAAAACAGAGAAAAAGGTCAACAAAACTGCCACACCTAACGGGAGGCAATCAAATAAGCCAGCAATTCCTTAGCTATCTACTCCAATACAAAAAAGTTAAAGAAAATATGAATGATACCTCACATAAAATCTGTTAAAGACCATACCTGAACCAACCAAACTGATCTGCAGTTTAGTTACCTTCAAAAATAGTCTCTTCAAATTGTGCTTCTGAGCTTGTCACGAACTTCTTACCCCAGTCTCGAACTATCTGGAATCTTTGAAAGAGTCTGTAGGTTGGATTTGTCATCCCTCAGCTTTCTTCAAAGTGACGCAACAACAACCCTTAAAAGCAAAAGCAACAAAAAATATTATTTCAACATTATTTATACATCTTAACATAATTTAGTTCCATAGGAATATAAAACAGAAATGACTAGAATCTAGCTAAAAGATGCACCAGACTAGTTGTCGCATGTATTACATAAAATGGGTGTGCCAGGAAACACAAGCCTCAACTTTGAATAAACCAGAGTCATTACTTCTAGAGGTTCAATCTAAACAGAACACCATGCTAGTCAAAATCCAGCTCAATTCTAACATAAAGAGATTTAAGAATTACTGTTGCCGCAAACACAGAAATATTTTGATGGAAACTTATCTCACAATGTATGACCGATTTTGAGAAGAACATCCATCAGCCTAGTCACAGGACCAAGCGAAGCACAGAGAAGGTGAGGTTGTTGGATGCGCGCCTTTTCTGGAATGCAAACCACTTCAAAGAAAGCTTCTTCTACATAAACAAAATTTGAACTCAGAAGTCTGGTACTAACCAAAAATAAAAACCGTAATCTTTGATTAACAAGGAATTGCTTCAGTACAAAGGAGCATGAATTGAAGGCATCAAGTGAGTTGACATCTGACCACTTAAAAAAATACTTATAATTGAAACCTATCTGCTATAACAAGCAACGGCCAACTCACGTTTGGTTGACTGCTACCAATCAGGAAACCGAAACTGCCACAAGTAAGAGGAAGTAAATAACCCACGCATTTTTGAGCTTCAGCTGCTATCTAATACCATAATAAAAAGGGGACATCCAAAACGAAATATACCAACCTCACATAAAATCTGGTCAGCAGATTACTTAATCGACCACAGATTTGAAGTTACCTTCGAAAATAATGCACTGAAATTGTTCTTGTCGGCTTTGCAGTCTGAGACTCCTTGTTTCTTGTACTATTCAGAATACTAGAATGGTCTTGGCTTCCTCAGCCCTCATCAGAACAAGCTTCGGTTTACTTCGAAATGCAACCTAAAACAACATCCTTTAAGGTTAAGCACAACAGAATATTATTTATAATGACATGTCTTAAATGACTTAGTTATTAGTCCCACCAGAAGATAAATAGAAAAGGCTAAAAGGTTGCACCACTAACCTACATTTCACACAGATAATAAGCAAGTCAGAAATGTCAAGTCCCAGCTTGTAAGGCACATTTAGTTGACCTTCAACATTTTATCCAGTAAGACTATACATTTTGAGAATATATTAAATGTCACCCTGGGTGCAGTTCAAGCAATTCAGGTGAATTACAAATTAGGTTACCATACTGATCACCAGAATCACTAAATGTAAACTAAATTAAGCAGCTGACAACTATACATATTGAGGGTAAACGCTAAAAATTTAGTATACCTTGAAATTCCATAATGATCTGTTTTAGAGACACAAGAATGGCTCTGCATTATTTCTTCGAAGTGATGCAACAACATCCCTTAAAAGTAAAAGCAACAAAAAAAAATATTATTTCTACATTATTTATACATCTTAAGATAATTTAGTTCCATAGGAATATAAAACAGATATGACTAGAATCTAGCAAAAAGATGGACCACACTAGTTGTCGCATGTATTTCATAAAATGGGTGTGGTCGTAAACACAATCCTCAACTTTTGAATTAAACCAGAATCATTACTTCCAGAGGTTCAATGTAAACGGAACACCATGCTAGTCAAAATCCGGCTCAATTCAAACATAGGGGGATATTGTAAGAATGACTGTTGCCACAAATAAAGAAATATTTTGGTGGAAACTTATCTCACAATGTACGACCGGATTTTGAGAAGAACATCCATCAGCCTAGTCAAGGGACCATGGAAAAGCACATTGAAGGTAAGGTTGTTGGATGTGCGCCTTTTCAGGAATGCAAACCACTTCAAAGAAAGCTTCTTCTACATAAACGAAATTAAACACAGAAGTCGGTTTGTAACCAAAAATAAAAGCTGTAATCTTTGATTAATAAGGAATTTCTTCAGTACAAAGGAGCATCAATTGATGGCATCCAGCGAGTTGACATCTGACCACTTAAAAAAAAATTATAATAAAAGCCTATCTCTTCTAACAAGTAACGGGCAAGTCAGGTTGTTGGATGCGCGCTTTTCAGTAATGCATCCAGTGAATTGATATCTGACCACTTCAAAAAATTATAATAAAAGCCTATCTGCTCCAACAAGTAACGGGCAAGTCAGGTTCGGTTGACTTCTACCAGTCAGGAAAACGAAACAGCCACAAGCAAGGGGAAGTAAATAAGCCAAGTATTTTCTGAGTTCAGCTGCTATCTAATCCAATAGAGAGAAGGGGACAAGCAAAAAACAAAATATACCAACCTCACATAAAATCTTGTAAGAAGATTACCTGAATCGACCAACATATTTGAAGTTACCTTCGAAAATAATGCAATGAAATTGTGGTTGTCGGCTTTGCAGTCTGAGACTCTTTGTTTCTTGAAATATTCAGAATACAAGAGTGATCTTGGCTTCCTCCGCCCTCATCAGAACAAGCTTCGGCTTACTTCAAAATGCACCCTAAAACAACATCCGTTAAAGTTAAGCACAACAGAATCTTATTTCTAAATGACATGTCTTAATAGTATTAGTTATTAGTTCCATCGAAAGATAAATAGAAAAGCCAGAACTTAAAAGGTTTCACCTGCTACATACTTTTAACACTGATAAAAAACATGTAAGAAATGTCAAGTCCCAGCTTGTAAGGCACATTTAATCGACCAACAGGTTTGAAGTTACCTTCGAAAATAATGCACTGAAATTGTGCTAGTCGGCTTTGCAGTCTGAGACTCCTTTCTTGAACTATTCAGAATACTCGAATGGTCAATCTGTAGGTTGGCTTCCTGAGCCCTCATCAGAACAAGCTTCGGTGTACTTCGAAATGCACCCTAAAACAACATCCTTTAAATTTAATCACAACATAATATTATTTCTAAATGACATGTCTTAAGAGAATTAGTTATTATTTCCATCAATTGTTAGCTTTAAACAATTGTTATTGTTTTAGACATGTCTTGAAGATAAATAGAAATGACTAGAACCTAAAAGATGCACCAGTGAATTAGTTTTAAACAATTGTTATTGTAGTCTAATAAATGTTAGACAATTGTCTATCTGCAAAATGTCTCTTGCTTTACAAATGTTATTACATTCTAACAATTGTCTACAAGTTTGTCACAAGGAACTTATTTGAACGAAGCATATAGAGTAGGTAAACAATTTTCTATAGGTTCTAGTGTAACATTGTATGTAAACTATTGTTCTTACATTTTAACAATTGTTGGATAATCGTCTCTATACTATCAAGGCATGTAGATAAGCTTGTAGAATTAGATAATTGGGAATACATTTATATAAGGGGTTGTAGGAGTAGAGAATAATAGAATGGTTTTTCAATTATGGCGTTCGACAAAATGCCTAAGCTGGGATGTGTGCTGAATATAGTGTTGTATAGGATTGTGACACACATTGATTGTTGAAGAAATGTGAGACTGAGAAGGCAGTGGACTTGGACTTTGATGTTGTCACTTATGACACTATTAACATTGGTTTTGCAAGAAAGGTAAAATTGAGGAGATGGTGAATATTATGCATTATATGTTTTTTAAACGATGCGAGCCCAATGTTGTCATCTGTGGCACAGTTCTAGGTTGGTTGTACAAGAAAGGTAAAACCCTAAATTTACTACTGCCAAAGCAATTTACAGAAAAAACAGATGAAAAATAAGCCACTATTATCTTATACACATATAGTACGGAAATCAAAATCTAGAGTACCAGGGTGGGTAAAAAGAGTAAAACCAGGTTTGATCAGACACAGAAATCTGCAGAGATTGCTTCCGTTGTTGGTCAATCACATGCGCCATTTGATCAGTATAACTTATCAGTATAGATGTCAAAGGGCATAAATATTCCTAGCTGAAAATAATAGTACAATTCCCTTACCTGGGCCATAAATTTGTTGAGGAGTTATTGCTTTTGCATCTTGTCACTTGTAGGGAGCCCCTATTTGCTTGTGACACTGATCCAACTTATCAAAGAAGCAAATAAAACAGAAACTATTTACCATAGATATGTTAGACATAGTATCTCATTTGTAATAAAATACTAATAACCTTGCAATCTGATGATAATATATAGGGTCTTACCATCATTTTCTCCACAATTTGACGGGTCTCGTGATCCAAATCAGCCATCTTGATGTTCTCAGGTTCGACCTTTCGGGTATCTACTTCTGGTTCACCTTTTACCATAGCTCTGCACCACTCCATCTGATTATGTTTCATCAAACTGACTCACCATCATCTGCACAAATAGGGAAAAAAAAAATAACAATATATTAAAATCAATTTATAATGTTAGAAACCAAGGAGAGAAATTGCTCAATTACATTCACATACATATGCTCCTAAAGTAATCGTCAACTTTTAGTGTGTTATAAAGCTCTCCTTGGAAGAAATCTAAAAAACAATTAAAAAACAGTAAACAATCATAGAAAATAATAATAGAAAACAATGATTACTAGCACATTAATCTGTTCAACATAAGTAAGAAATTTTAATGCTGGTGTCAAGGACTTGATGCAGTTCAAAGTGAGACCAAGAAAACCAAACAGATAAGAAACAAAAAAATGCAAACAAAAAAAAAAGATCATAAATAAAGATAATCTGTGTGCTACCTTGTAATTATCTTTGACTTCAGAACCAGAACCCTAAAATTAAGTGAAAGAGAAGAGCGAAACCTCTCTCTTGAAACCCTCGCTCGGTCGGGCTCTCTCGCTTCCGCTCGCTCAGCCTCTCTCTCTTGAAACCCTAGATCGGGTTGTCTCGCTTTCTCTCGCTCAACCTCTCTCTCTATCTCTCTTGAAATTGTCGGGGTTTCTCGCTCAGCCTCTCTTGCGCTCTCGCTCAGCCTCTGATCTCTTAAAACCCGTCTCTCTCGCTTTTTCTCACTCAGCCTCTTTCGCTAGCTCGGATTGTCTCGCTCTCTCTCTTTCTCTCTTGAAATTGTCGGGGTTTCTCGCTCATCCTCTGATCTCTTAAAACCCGTCTCTCTCGCTTTCTCTCACTCCGCCTCTCTCGCTCTCTCGCTCAGCCTCTGATCTCTTAAAACCCGTCCCTCTCGCTTTCTTTGGCTCAGCCTCTCTAGCTCTCTCGCCCAGCGTCTGACCTCTTAAAACCCGGCTCTCTCGCTTTCTCTCGCTCAGCCTCTCTCTCTCTCTCTCTCTCTCTCTCGAAATTTTCTCGCTCAGGCTCTCTCTCGCTCTCTTGAAATTGTCGGCGTCTCTAGAAAGTAGAAACCCTCGCTCAGGCTCTATATAAGGGAACGAATGATGAGGGGAACGGGAAGAAATAAGGCGGTCGGTTCCTTTAGAAGAGCCGTTGTGCAAAATCTTCCCCGATCGGACTAAAATCTTCCATTCATGTCGTATCTGGAAAAAAATCTTCCATTAATTAATTAGTGTACGGTAAATGAGAAAAGAGGGTTCAGGGTTTAGTCTCCAATGCACGAAATAAATTTATGTGACTTGTGTTGGAGGAGAGGAGGTAGTGGGTTCTGGGATATAATGTGACTTGTCTCATGCAGCCTATCTATTGAAGTACCAACAATACATTACAAATAACTGCCTCACGATACAATGCACAGCTGAACTCCCTGTTGCTGTGATATTTCTTAATTTCAGATGTATCGTTCATTCATTTCGAGTTTGAAAACAATAGATCTGCGAATTACAAAATATATTTCGTAGCCTCACTCATTATTCATCTATATATTTTCAATTGTAAGTATTAATTATATTGAACTAAATTGATAATTGCAAATCATCTGAGATTTTCTTTTCATGTGGAATTAATTTTTTTTTCCATAAATGATGTCCAAAAACATTTATATCACCAGCAAGATATATGTCTCAAATTTTGAATTAAATTATAAGTATTAATTATATTGAACTAAATTTATTTTAAGAATGTTTATTTCGTCATTATGGTCATCATTCATTTACTGAATTATAAGGTCTTTCTAACTTTAGATTTAAGTTGTCCGATTTGGTTGATTATTTAAGAAAATCAAGGAAAAATCTATCTAATTCATAGGAATCTTTGGATGAAAGTAAATTATTGATAAATGCAAATTTTCCATCTCAGGTTTTCTATTACGCTTTCTCCAACGAAAGTTTTTTTTTTCCAGCAATGGTGCCCCGAAACATTTATATCACCAGCAAGATATATGCCTCAAATTTTGAATTAAACTGTGACACTATTTAATTGTCAATAAACCCCATGACAATTTTAATTATTTTTTTCTTACACTTCCTATAATTCGAGTACCACACGTGTTATTAACGGAGGATACATATCCACTGCAAAAAGCTTATACATACGTATCCTTTCTTATTGGACAAGTGCCTTCCAATTGCCCATATCGTCCGATCTAAAATAAATATATTGTATTTTCTTTATTATTCGTAAACTACTAAATTATAATAACAAGTCGATAAAAAAATAATGATATATATACAAATTTATGATGTAGGAGAAGCAAACGGCAAGGGAGCTATCATATTA
Source organism: Carex kokanica (assembly GCA_025461125.1). Classification (NCBI taxonomy): domain Eukaryota; kingdom Viridiplantae; phylum Streptophyta; class Magnoliopsida; order Poales; family Cyperaceae; genus Carex; species Carex kokanica. The sequence goes on along the minus strand of JAJGRX010000427.1, from coordinate 14,910 downwards.
TCTTAAAACTTATGGTATGAATTTTAAATGACGAATTCAAACCATTAAAACTGATCTACTTCACAGGTTATACATTTACCTGTAAAAATTATAAATTTTTAAATTCATACAGTATAAAGTCAAGTTGTAAAAAAAAATTAAAAAATTAATCCATTAAAACTAACTTATAAATCTTCTATTTCTGACACGTGATTATATACTAAATTAGTTTGAAAAGTTTCAAGGTTCGCACATAAATGTTTCACTTAGGGTTGGCAAAAAAGCTCGTAACACGTGATTCGATTGAGTTTGATTCAAAAAAAAATCACAATTAACTCGCTCGATTAAAGTTAGTTCTGAAACGAATCAAACCAGCTTGGTTCGAAATTGGTTGGAACTCGAACTGGGTCTAGCTTTATTCGAAATAGTTCTGGTTCGGTTTGAAATTGGTCTGGTTCGGGTCGGAATTGTTCTGACTCGGTTCGAAATTGGTCTTGCTCTATCTGAAACATCCAACTCTTCTAATTCTCCTCTGATTCACCTCAATTCAAACTATTAACGAACCAGATCGAACTCGTTCAAATAGCACCGAATCGAACTCAACTGCTCTTTTCAGTTGGAAACCTTGCTTCAATTTTGAACCAGCTCAGTTCGAAATTGGTTCAAACCGAACTCGAACTGTGTTAAGTTCCCAATTAAAATTAGAGCTATGAACTATGCATCATGGAAAAACTAAAACTTTGTGTTATGAAATTAAATATTTTAAAATGGTTAGGTATAAGTTTCGACTGCGGAAGTAGAAGAAAAGAAAAGGAAAAAAATTGATCCCTAAACTTTCTTTAAAGAAATTGACCTTTAAATTTTTATTTACATCAAACTGGTCGTTGAATTTTTTTTCAGAATTTTTTTTTTTCAATTGGATCCTAAACATTTTAGTTACACCGAATCAGCCCTTGAACTTTCAAGAAAGAATTTGATCTTTCAACATCTCTCACATTAACAAAATCAATCTTTACAGGAGTAAAAAATTCTCCAAAAGCAAATTTTTGATTAGAAAAGAATATTGTTTGAATTGGGCTAAGGTACTAAGGATAGAATAAGACATTTTGTACTATTGTATTGAAATCTATCTGATTTACTTCAAACGACGAATACAATATATTAAAACTGAGCTACTTCGTTATTGATTTGTTTACATGTAAAATTAACTTAAAAATCATTATTTTTTTACTACTTGACTTTATACTAAATGACTTTGAAAAGTTATAAATTTTGCATGTACTTATCTATGACGAAGTTGCTCGGTTTTATCGGATTATATTCGTCGTTTGAAATCAATCCTATAGGTTTTCAAGAAATAGCACATGACGTCTTATGCTATCCATAATACCTTAGCCAAAGTCATATAGTTTAGTTTTTTTTATAACTTAAAGAACTAATTAATGCAAATTGTAGTTTTGGACTAATTTCGTCATTTTTTAAATGCTCAATGACTGAATAACGCAACATTTTGAAAAAATTTCAATGGTTCATTGGTCTAACCAGTTCAACCGTTGTTTTTTAAACGTTTACTATGATATTATATTAAGGCCATATATCAAAATTAATTATATATATACATGATCAAGTGGACAGTGTTTGTATCTTTAGCCTCTCATCCTTTGCACTCATAAATCAGAAAATGATGAATTTAGTTCGAGCATTTTATCAAACATCTTGAGAGCATTCACAATTAAATAAGAATAAATCAAATATTTACCTTCCAATTATCAATTCCAAACACAAATTTACCAAATACCTAGAGATAGATCTAGTGCATTTGGTTGAGGTGGATCTAGAGCATTTGGTGGAGGACTCAGACGTACTGATATCAAACTACTCAGAGCAAATTTACATCGAGCTTGTTGATGGTAACATGGCTTAATACCAGGAGTGGATGCAGGATTTTTGTCAGGGGGCAGGAATGTGGTTAAAATAGCTTAGCGTGTTCAAATTCGTTAACTGTGACTTCAATTTAATTTTGATGTACTCAAACTGGACTTTTCTTTCAAATAAAGCTAAATGTTTAAACCAGTTTTGGGCTTATTGGATTCAGTAGAGCAAAATATTTTTTTGGGGGACAAATAAGAACTAGGCCTTTTTTTCACTAAATTTAAAAATCCAGGAGGACAGTTGCCTCCACTCTGGGCCTTATTGGATCCACCCTTGCTTAATACTCAAGTGGACAATGCTAGCATGTATACATGTATAGCTAGAGTGGGAAAAATGGCACGCCGGAGCCGGATCCGTCACGGAACGGCACGGCACGTGTGTCGGTCACGTGCCGTGACTCGCGTGTCCCGTGCCGTGACCATTCGCGTGCCGTGACCAATTGTTGGCAAAGAAGACACGGCACGGCACGGCACGGAAGTTGTCTTGGTCACGGCACGGCACGGCACGGAAACACGGAACGGCACGGCACGGAAACACGGAACGGCACGGCACGGGACACGCGAGTCACGGAACGGAAGACACGCCAGTCACGGAAGTAGCGAAGCAATACACTAACATACCTTCCTATAAGGTATAATTTTATTTTAATTAAAATATTTACATTTTAAATTTCAATTAAATATTTGAATTTTAAAGATACGTTTCATATTTTTTTTTAAACGTTAAATGCGATCAAATTTGACTAACGCGCGTTTGGTCACGGCACGTTTGGTCACGGCACGTTTGGTCACGGCACGAAGTAGTCACGGCACGCGAGTCACGGCGTGACTCGCGTGCCGTGACCACCCCTCGTAATTTTTGTCACGGCACGGCACGGCACGTGACCAAAGTCACGGCGTGTTAGTCACGGCACGGCACGGCACGACACGTTTTTTCCTCTCTATGTATAGCCACTAGCTGGACACCATATGTACTATAGAAGACTCATTATTCGCAAAAAAGCACTAAAATTCTGGTTTAGGCAATTTATCAAGAGGAGGGTTCAAATGCACCATAATTTTTGTGTTCCAATATGCTCCACATCCTTTATATTCATTTTCAAAGTCCGAACAATCGATCTGAACTGCTCAACATGATCTTCATAATAAAATATGCTTGGAGACCAAATTTTATATTTTTTAATATTTTTTTACTATTTTTTTTAGGTAGGTACAAAATCACTTTTTTCATGAGATTTTGGACCATCCGATAAAGTGACATTGTAGCTATCTAAAAAAATATAAAATTTGGTCTTCAAGTATATTTTATTATGAAGATCATGTTGAGCGGTTTGGATAGACTGTTCGGACTTTGAAAATGGAAACAAATGATATGAAGCATATTGGAGCACAAAAATTATGATGCATTTGAACCCTCCTCATTTGTCAAACACCTTGATAGCATTGAACTTTACGTAAAATAGAAAACAAATGTCAGTACTATTTCAAGTGTGTAATTCACCATAAAATTCCCAAATTAGATGAGATGCTTTCATCCAGAGCCTTTATTTGAGAATTTGGACCAGTTAAGTTTCAACTTCATTAGCTTCTCATGGTTTTCTTTAAGTTAAAATCTTGAGGTGTTGAGCTAGTCACCATGCTTGTAAAGAAACACTTTGGAGAGCAAAACAGAAAATTTCGGCCCGTTTCCAATCATACGCTTATTCGTATATAATGTTTATAGTAAATTAAATCAACGATTTTGAAATTTGTGTGCATTCAGTTGGGTACCTTTTATTGCGATGCTTGAGTGCATCAGTACAAATGCTGAAATTTTAAGCATGCTTTAAATCAGAGAAATGAAAAATAGTTAAATTTTCGCAGGTCCCAGCTTTACTAAAACCCAACCTCAAAAACAAACTCACTAGGTCAGATTCGTATATATTAGTACATTTTTAATGTTAATTGTTGTAATTTTTTAACAACTATAACAACTCATTTTAATCATAATTAAATTTTTATTAATAGTAAATAGAAAAAAATATTAAAAATGGAAAAAGATATGGACAAATTTTAAAAAAGAGAAGGCATGTATCCGATATGGGGTCCCAACGGGATGCCATGCCATACAGAGGCTCTTGTTTGAAAAAAAGAATCACCTCAGGAACGTCATACGTAGTGGAGGCCCTGATTTTTTTTTTTTTTCAGATTTATAGTTTGGACTTATGTGATGTTGTATTATGTTATATTACGCTATGTTATGTTAAGTTATGCTATGGTCATGTACTTCGAACTTGTTATATTATTTTTATGTAATTCATATTTTTATGTTATGTTTGCAACTAATTCAAATCACTTATTATGTGGTGGGATATTTTATGTGATGTTATGTTATGTTCAAATCAACGAGACAACAATTAATTTTAGTTTGTATAAGTTTTTAGAATTATATATCTGTAGCTCATATTTATCATTTCATTTATTCTTCTTGAATGATTAAACTATCTAATTAATTATATTGTTGCAACAAATAATAGCAATCTAATGTTCTACCTGTGTTTTGTTATATTATATAGCTGACCGAAAATAATAACAATATGATGTTCAAATTCTGCGAACCTGATTATAACATAGCATAATATAACATAACACAATATCATATAATTTGAAAGCACAAATCTAAGAAAAAAAATCGAGACCTCCCCAGTCCCCACCGTATAGCGTTCCTGGGGCGATTTTTTTTTCTTCGAGCGAGAGCCTCTGTATGGTATGACTTTCCATTTTTAAAATTTGTTCATATCTTTTCCCACTTTTTTTTTTCTATTTACTATTATAAAATTGGCATTTTAATTATATATTTTTTTTCTATTTCTTATGTTTTCATAAGCCTGATTTCTTTAAGATGTCACAGGGAAATATATATGTATTTTTTAAGTAATACACAACTAATGTTAAAATCTGAAGCCTCGAAAGCATTAATTTTCCATCTTTAATAATTGAGAGAAATAATAATATCAATTCGGTACATTTCTCTTGGAGGTGGAAGGATGAATTTTGGTTCTTAGCTTGAACAACATTAAAATGTGGGAGTATAGTTTTTCTATAAAGAACTCAAAAGGTTAAGCCGACCAATGTCCCTAACTTTGACAAAAAGTTTTATTCGGATTTTAAAAATCAAACTGAACTGAAATAAAATAAGAACTGAAACGAACAAACTGAATTAAATTTTAATTTGCCAATAAAACAACCTTCAAAAAAAGATTTGCCAATAAAACGAGTTCTCAAATTAAAATTTACCAGCAGCCCTTGAGATTTTACAGAGGTAACTGTGATGTTAATTAGAAGTTACAGAGACATTTGTTTTTACTGCCGACTTTTTCTTGTTAAGTACTGATCCAACTTATTTTTGGATCCATTGAACTATGTATGTTGCTAATATGTAGTATGTAATTTTGACTCTTGATGAGAGAGACATTAAGAAAATTAAATTTATTTTCTTATTTTGCCCACTTTTCCTCTTTGCAAAACCCTAACAATTCTTCATAATTTAACTTTCATCTACCCAAAGAATTTGTCAGATGAAAATAGGTGCTTGTGACGACTTATTGGATATTATTGGCACAGAAACATCAGTAACCATCGAAATATATGAAATATCCGATTGTAATGCAAAACGAAGGAAAAAGAAAAGAAGGGAAAAACAGAAATAGCAGAACAAACTTCTATTCCTAATCAAGCAAAAACCATTTGAACGAAAATGATTTAACATATCATGTAATACACAGGTCAGACATTGAAATATCAAAATGAAACAGCACATAAATATGCTACATATCTCAAGCACCATAGGAAGCTTACGAAACAAAATATTACCTAAATTAAAAGTGCTGGATTCGAAGATTTAAAACCATATATGGTACATGCCTATACCTCGAAATGATGGATTTGATCAATTATCTCAACATCTGGAGAGGCCATTTGAATAGCAAAGAGTTCATTCTTATTTTCTCTCCTGAATTTGGCATATTCTTGAGACTTCCAGCAAAGAATACGTTCATATTCTTGAGATTTCCAGCATTTAGTAAAACAAACTTTGGGAAGCCAAAACAATCCTCCAAATAGTCATCCAAATAAACAGTGGCAGTTGTCAGGTGATGTTTAACACATTCTGCTGGCAATTGTTTCTCCCAAAAATTCAACTCCAGATTATTAGGTCAATATTTGTAATCAAGTAAATCCATGTCAACCTAGAATCAGAAAGGAAGAAGAAACAACTAAAATTTCTTTGCAAGGAGTTGCCAATATCAAGAAAAATGAAGGAGATATTAACTTCTTTCTCTTTATTTACATATTTATTTCAACTTTAAGCTAAATCTCGACTATTTATGCCAAACTATGCCGATTAAACCTCAGTAATTGCACTATCTTAGAGAGAGCTTAATTAATTACTGGTACATAGATAATAATACTTACAGAATTATAATCTCCATCAAATGCGGAGAGCTGTTGAGCAGCCAGGATAGAATTATATTTAAAGTATTGTAATCGAAGGGCAAACGAAGCCAAGTATTTTTTGAGCTTCAGCTGCTATCTAATACAATAGAGAGAAGGGGACAAGCAAAAACGAAATATACCAACCTCACATAAAATCAGGTAAGAACATTACCTGAATCGACCAACCGATTTGAAGTTACCTTCGAAAATAATGCACTGAAATTGTTCTTTGTCCGCTTTCCAGTCTAAGACTCCTTGTGTCTTGAACTATTCAGAATAATAGAATGGTCTCGGCTTCCTCAGCCCTCATCAGAACAAGCTTCGGCTTACTTCGAAATGCAACCTAAAACAACATCCTTTAAAGTTAAGCACAACAGAATATTATTTCTAAATGACATGTCTTAAAAGACTTAGTTATTAGTTCCATCAGAAGATAAATAGAAAAGACTAGAAGCTAAAGGTTGCACTAGTGACCTACTTTTAACACTGATAAAAAATATGCCAGAAATGTCAAGTCCCAGTTTGTAAGGCACATTTAATTGACCTTCAACATTTTAACCAACAAAACTGTACATTTTGAGAATATATTAAACGTCACCCTGGGCGCAGTTCAAGCAATTAAGGTGAATTACAAAGTAGGTTACCATATTGATCACCAGAATCACTAAATTCAAGCTAAATTAAGCAGCCGACAACCATATATATTGACGGTAAACGCCCAAACCTAGTATACCTTGAAATACCATAATGATCTGTTTCAGAGACCCAAGAATACCTCTGCTAAAAAATATTAATTACAGCTTTATTTGAACTGGACTGAATTACTTTCATCCCATCATTACTACCAGTGTACTGACAAAAAGGACATAGAAGAAGAAGACTTGATGAGGACAAAGGTAACAAACAAATATCAATTTCATTAAGCAACTTTGATCATAAGCTGACTTGACAAATGTTTAGGCCAAACCAAAAACACAAACCAAAACAGAGAAAAAGGTCAACAAAACTGCCAAATCTAACAGGAACCAAGCAAACAAGCCAGCATTTCCTCAGCAAACCAATCCAATACAGAAAAGGTAAAAAAAAAAAATGTATCATACCTCACATAAAATCTGGTAAAGAGCATACCTGAACCAACCAAACGGATCTGCAGTTTAGTTACCTTCAAAAATAGTGCCTTCAAATTGTGCTTCTCAGATTGTCACAGACTTCTTACCCCAGTCTTGAACAATCTGGAATCTTTAAAAGAGTCTATAGGTTGGATTCGTAATCCCTCAGCATTCTTCAAAATGACGCAATAACATCCCTTAAATTAAAAACAAGAAAAAAATATTATTTTCTACATTATTTATACATCTTAAGATAATTTAGTTCCATGGGATTATAAAACAGAAATGACTAGAATCTAGCTGAAAGATGCACCAGACTAGTTATCGCATGTATTACATAAAATGGGTGTGGTAGTAAACACAAGCCTCAACTTTTGAATTAAACGAGAGTCATTACTTCTAGAGATTCAATCTAACAGCAAACCATGCTAGTCAAAAGCCAGCTCAATTCAAACAAAGAGAGAGTTATGATTACTGTTGCCACAAACAAAGAAACATTTTGATGTGAACTTATCTCACAATATATGACCGATTTTGAGAAGAACATCCAGCAGCCTAGTCACGGTACCAAGCAAAAGCACATAGATGGTAAGGTTGTTGGATGTGCGCCTTTTCAGGAATGCAAACAACTTCAAAGAAAGCTTCTTCTACAAAAAAAAAAAAAATTAAATTCAGAAGTCGGTACTAACCAAGAAAAAAAACCGTAATCTTTGATTAATAAGGAATTGCTTCAGTACAAAGGAGCATCAACTGAAGGTATCCAGTGAGTTCACAGCTGACCACTTAAAAGAAAATTATAATAAAAGCCTACCTGCTCTAACAAGTAACGGGCAAGTCAGGTTTGGCTGACTTGTACCAGTCAGGAAAACAAAACTGCCACAAGTAAGGGGAAGTAAATAAGCCAAGTATTTTTTGAGCTTCAGTTGCTATCTAATCCAATAGAGAGAAGGGGACAGGCAAAAACGAAATATACCGACCTCACATAAAATCTGGTAAGAAGATTAACTGAATCGACTAACAGATTTGAAGTTTCCTTCGAAAATAATGCACTGAAATTGTGCTTGTCGGCTTTGCAGTCCGAGACTCTTTGTTTTTTGAACTATTCAGAATACTAGAATGGTCTTGGCTTCCTCAGCTCTAATCAGAACAAGCTTCGGCTTATTTCGAAATGCAACCAAAAACAACACCCTTTAAAGTTAAGCCCACCAGAATATTATTTCTAAATGACAAGTCTTAAAAGACTTAGTTATTAGTTCCATCAGCAGATAAATAGAAAAGACTAGAACCTAAAGGTTGCACCAGTGACCTACTTTTAACACTGATAAAAAGCATGTCAAAAATGTCACGTCCCAGCTTGTAAGGCACATTTAATTAACCTTCAACATTTTAACCAATAAGACTGTACATTTTGAGAATATATTAAACGTCACCCTGGGTGCAGTTCAAGCAATTAAGGTGAATTACAAAGTAGGTTACCATGTTGATCACCAGAATCACTAAATTTAAGCTAAATTAAGCACCTTACAACTATATATATTAAGGGTAAACGCCCACATCTAGTATACTTTGAAATACCATAATGATCTGTTTTAGAGGCCCAAGAATGGCTCTGCTAAGAAATATTAATTACAGCCTTATTTGGACTGGACCGAATTACTTTCATCCCATCATTACTACCAGTGTAATGACAAAAAGGACTTGGAAGAAGAAGACTTGATGACGACCAAGGTAACAAACAAATATCAATTCCATTAACCGACTTCGATCATAACCTGACTTGACAAATGTTTAGGCCAAAACAAAAACACAAACCAAAACAGAGAAGAAGGTCAAGCCAGCATTTCCTCAGCTATCAAATCCAATATAGAAAAGGTAAAAAAAAAAATTGAATCATACCTCACATAAAATCTGGTAAAAGAGCATACCTCAACCAACCAAACTGATCTGCAGTTTAGTTACCTTCAAAAATAGTATCTTCAAATTGTGCTTCTCAGCTTGTTGCAGACTTCTTACCACATTCTTGAATTATCTGGAATCTTTGAAAGAGTCTGTAGGTTGAATTCGTCATCCCTTAAAATTAAAAACAACAAAAAAATATTCTTTCAACATTATATATACAACTTAAGGAAATTTAGCTCCATAGGAATATAAAATAGAAATGACTAGAATCTAGCTAAAAGATGCACCAGAATTACATAAAATAGGTGTGGTAGTAAACACAAGCCACAACTTTTGAATTAAACCGGAGTCATTACTTCTAGAGGTTCAATCTAAACGGAACACCATGCTAGTCACGGGACCAAGCAAAAGCACATAGAAGGTAAGGTTGTTGGATGCGCTCCTTTTCAGGAATGCAGACCACTTCAAAGAAAGCTTCTTCGACATAAACAAAAATTAAACTCAGAAGTAGGTACTAACCAAGAAAAAAACCGTAATCTTCGATTAATAAGGAATTGCTTCAGTACAAAGGAGCATCAATTGAAGGCATCCAGTGAGTTGACATCTGACCACTTAAAAAAAAAATTATAATAGAAGCCTACCTGCTCTAACAAGTAACGGACAAGTCAGGTTTAGCTGACTTGTACCAGTCAGGGAAACGAAACTGCCACAAGTAAGGGGAAGTAAATAAGCCAAGTATTTTTGAGTTCAGCTGCTATCTAATCCAATAGAGAGAAGGGGACAAGCAAAAACGAAATATACCAACCTCACATAAAATCTGGTAAGAAGATTACCTGAATCATCCAACAGATTTGACGTTACCTTCGAAAATAATGCATTGAAATTGTGCTTGTCGGCTTTGCAGTCTGAGACTCTTTGTTTCTTGAACTATTCAGAATACTAGAATGATCTTGGCAGATGTACAAAGGAATTGCTTAAAACTCCAATACCGTAATCTTTGATTAACAAGGAATTGCTTCAGTACAAAGGAGCATCAATTGAAGGCATGCAGTGAGTTGACATCTGGCCACATAAAAATATTTATAATAAAAGCCTATCTGCTCTAACAAGTAACGGGCATGTCAGGTCCGGTTGACTTCTACCAGTCAGGAAAACGAAACTGCCACAAGGATAAGTACTTTTGAATTAAACCAGAGTCATTACTTCTAGAGGTTCAATCTAAACGGAACACCATGCTAGTCAAAATCCAGCTCAATTCAAACATAAGAGAGATTTAAGAATTACTGTTGCCACAAACAAAGAAATATTTTGATGGAATTATCCCATAATTTATGACCGATTTTGACAAGAACATCCATCAGCCTAGTCAAAAGGACCAAGCAAAAGCACAGAGAAGGTAGGGTTGTTGGATGCGCGCATTTCAGGAATGCAAACCACTTCAAAGAAAGCTTCTTCTACAAAAACAAAAATAAAAGCCGTAATCTTTGATTTACAAGGAATTGCTTCAGTACAAAGGAGCATCAATTGAAGGCATCCAGTGAGTTGAAATCTGACCACTTCAAAAAAATTATAATAAAAGCCTATCTGCTCTAACAAGTAACGGGCTAGTCAGGTTCGGTTGACTTCTACTAGTCAGGAAAACAAAACTGCTACAAGGGGAAGTAAATAAGCCAAGTATTTTTTGAGTTCAGCTGCTATCTAATCCAATAGAGAGAAGGGGACAAGCAAAAACGAAACATACCAACCTCACATAAAATCTGGTAAGATGATTACCTGAATCGACCAACAGATTTGTAGTTACCTTCGAAATAATGCAGTTTAATAGTTCTTGTCGGCCTTGCAGTCTGAGACTCTTTGTTTCTTGAACAATCCAGAATACTAGAATGATCTTGGCTTCCTCAGCCCTCATCACAACAAGCTTCGGCTAACTTCCAAACGCACCCAAAAACAACATCCTTTAAAGTTAAGCACAAAAGAATATTATTTCTAAATGACATGTCTTAAGAGTATTAGTTATTAGTTCCATTGAAAGATAAATAGAAAAGACGAGAACCTAAAGGTTTCACCTGCGACCTACTTTTAAAACTGATAAAAATATGTCACAAATGTCAAAGTCCCAGCTTGCAAGGCACATTTAATTGACCTCAACATTTCAACCATTAAGACTGTACATTTTGAGAATATATTTCACGTCACCCTGGGCGCAGTTCAAGAAATTAAGGTGAATTACCAAGTCGGTTACCATACTGATCACCATAATCACTAAATTTAAACAAAATTAAGCGGCTGACAACTATATATATTGAGGGTAAACGCCAAAAATTTAGTATACCTTGAAATTCCATAATGATCTGTTTTAGAGACACAATAATGGCTCCGCTATGAACTATTAATTACAGCCTTGTTTGGATTGGACTGGATTACTTTCATCCCATCATTACTACCAGCGTATTGATAAAAAGGACAGAGAAGAAGCTGGCTTGATGAGGACCAAGATAAATCTAATTAAGCCACTTCGACCATAACCTGACTTGACAAATGTTTAGGCGAAACCATAACACCAACCTAACCAGAGAAAAAGGTCAACAAAACTGCCACATCTAATGGGAAGCAATCAAACAAGCCAGCAATTCCTTAGCTATCTACTCCAATACAGAAAAGTAAAAAAAAAAAAATATATGAATGATACACCTCACATAAAATCTGGTAAAGAGCATACCTGAACCAACCAAACATATCTGCAGTTTAGTTACCTTCAAAAATAGTGCCTACAACTTGTGCTTCTGAGCTTGTCACGGACTTCTTGCCCCAGTCTTGAACTATCTGGAATCTTTGAAAGAGTCTGTAGGTTGGATTCTTCATCCCTCAGGTTTCTTCGAAATGCCGCAACAGCATCCCTTAAAATTAAAAACGACAAAAAAATATTACTTGTACATTATTTATATTTAGTGCCATAGGAATATAAAACAGAAATGACTAGAACCTAGCTAAAAGATGCACCAGACTAGTTGTCTTACATAAAATGGATGTGGTAGCAAACACAAGCCTCAATGATTTAATTAAACCAGAGTCATTACTTCTACAGATTCAATCTAAACAGCACACCATGCTAGTCAAAAGCCAACTCAATTCAAACATAGAGAGAGTTAAAGAAATATTTTGAAGGAAACTTATCTCACAATATATGACCGATTTTGAGAAGGACATCAGCCGAATCACAGGACCAAGCGAAAGCACAGAGAAGATAAGGTTGTTGGATGCGCGCCATTTCAGGAATCAAAACCACTTCAAAGTAAGTGTCTTCTACATAAACAAAAAATAAACTCAGAAGTCGGAACTAACCAAAATTAAAAACCGTAATCTTTGATTCACAAGGATTTGCTTCAGTACAAAGGGGCATGAATTGAAGGCATCCAGTGAGTTGACATCAGACCACTTAAAAAAAAATTATAATAAAAGCCTATATGCTCCAACAAGTAACGGGCAAGTCAGGTTCGGTTGACTTCTACTAGTCAAGAAAACGAAACTTCTACAAGTAAGGGGAAGTCAATAAGCCAAGTATTTTTTTGAGTTCAGCTTTTATCTAATCCAATAGAGAGAAGGGGACAAGCAAAAACGAAATATACCAACCTCACATAAATCTGGTAAGAAGATTACCTGAATCGACCAACAGATTTGATGTTACCTTTGAAAATAATGCACTGAAATTGTGCTTGCGGCTTTGCAGTCAGAGACTCTTTGTTTATTGAACTATTCAGAAAACCAGAATGATCTTGGTTTCCTCAGAGCTCATCAGAACAAGCTTCGGCATACTTCAAAATGCACCCTAAAACAACATCTTCTAAAGTTAAGCACAACAGAATATTATTTCTAAATGACATGTCTTAAGAGTATTAGTTATTAGTTCCATCGAAAGATAAATAGAAAAGACCAGAACCTAAAGGTTTCACCTGCGACCTACTTTTAACACTGATTAAAAGATGTCAGAAATGTCAAGTCCCAGCTTGTAAGGCACATTTAATTGACCTCAACATTTCAACCTTTAAGACTGTACATTTTGAGAATATATTTCACGTCACCCTGGGCGCAGTTCAAGAAATTAAGGTGAATTACCAAGTAGGTCACCATACTGATCACCAGAATCACTAAATTTAAACTAAATTAAGCGGCTGACATCTATATATTATGATGGTAAATGCCAAAAATTCAGTATACCTTGAAATTCCATAATGAACTGTTTTAGAGACACAAGAATAGCTCTGCAACAAACCATTAATTACAGCGTTGTTTCGACTGGACGGGATTACTTTCATCGCATCAATACTACCAGTGTATTGATAAAAAGGACATAGAAGAAGCTGGCTTTATGAGGACCAAGGTAACAAACAAATATCAATCTCATTAAGCAACATCGACCATAACCTGACTTGACAAATGTTTAGGCCAAACCACAACACCAACCTAAACAGAGAAAAAGGTCAACAAAACTGCCACATTTAACGGGAAGCAATCAAACAAGCCAGCATTTCCTTCAAAAATAGTGTCTTCAAATTGTGCTTCTCAGCTTGTCACAGACTTCTTACCCCAGTCTTGAACTATCTTGAATCTTTGAAAGAGTCTCTAGGTTGTATTTGTCATCCCTCAGCTTTCTTCGAAGTGACGCAACAACATCCCTTAAAAGTAATATTATTTCTACATTATTTATACATCTTAAGATAATTTAGTTCCATAGGAATATAAAACAGAAATGACTAGAATCCAGCTAAAAGATGCACCAGACTAGTTGTCGCATGTCTTACATAAAATGGGTGTGGTAGTAAACACAAGCCTCAACTTTTGAATGAAACCAGAGTCATTACTTCTAGAGGTTCAATGTAAACAGAACGCCAAGCTAGTCAAAATCCAGCTCAATTCAAACATCAGAGAGATTTAAGAATTACTGTTGCACAAACAAAGAAATATTTTGATGGAATCTTATCTCACAATGTACGACCGATTTTGAGAAGAACATCCATCAGCCTACTACTCAATGGACCAAGCAAAAGCACAGAGAAGGTAAGATTGTTGGATGCACGTCTTTTCAGGAATGCCAACCACTTCCAAGAATGCTTCTTCTACATGAACAAAAATTAAACTCAGAAGTCGGTACCAACCAAAAATAAAAACCGTAATATTTGATTAACTAGGAATTCCTTCAGTACAAAGGAGCAATAATTGAAGGCATCTAGTGAGTTGACATCTGACCACTTAAAAAAATGTTATAATAAAAGCCTATCTGCTCTAACTAGTAACGGGCAAGTCAGGTTTGGTTGACTTCTACCAGCCAGGAAAACTGAACTGCCACAAGTAAGGGGAAGTGAATAAGCCAAGTATTTTTTGAGTTCAGCTGCTATCAAATCCAATAGAGAGAAGGGGACAAGCAAAAATAATATACTGAAATTGTGCTGAAATTGTACTGAAAAGTGAATAAGCCAAGTATTTACTTCGACCAACAGATTTGAAGTTACCTTCGAAAATAA
>JAJGRX010001197.1:0-49547 GCA_025461125.1 Carex kokanica | reverse complement strand
TTTTTTATTATTGGTCCCGGCGCTGCAATCACTCTCGCGACCACATGGTCCAAATACAACTAAACTAATGAATTTCCAACACATCCGATCTTCTGTGACTAAAGTTGTAATCTATTTCGTCACACAACTACCAATCACTCGTTACACATTAGCTACACTAATACTAATAAAACCACCTTTGACTCCATACTCCATAGGCAGTGTGGACGGCGTGACATGCGTTAATTTTTTAACCGAAAATTTGATCCAACAAAAAAGAACAAATTTGGGGGAATTTCATGTATACCCCTTGGAAACCTCAAAATTGCCATTAACTTTTTATACTCGTTATTAAAAAATTAAAATACGTAGCACATTTAAAAAAATTTAGTTGTTTAATTGACCGTTGTGAGAGCAGATGATTTATTTTCTTACTTGTGTGCATATAAGCGATGTCTGCGATGTCTAAATATACTGTGTATGTATCACAAATAGAGAAAAACTATTTGCCTTCGAAAAATAACTAGACTGAATATTTTTCTTACACAAAATACATCTCTTTATTTTTTAATAAAAATAAAAGAGAACTATATAAATTTAAAATGAGTTTGATACAAAACACAATAAGTTCGTTAAATTGACGTGTTTTGAAATCTAGTGAGATAAAATGATAGGATGAAGTTTAGAGAAATACTTAATTTTTATATTTTTGAAGGATCTACATAAAATTACCCAAATAAAATTATTAAAAAGTAACATTTCTCTTTCCTCATCTTGTGAACTTTTATTAATATCCACAAATAAATAGAAAAATATCAAAATAACTAGAGTTTCTTCAAAAATTTAAAAATAGTCTGGGTATTTTAAAATTTTGAAAAAAGTATGATCATTTTTGTATTTATTTGTGGATATTAATAAAAAATTGGGCTTCATCATCCAATTTGGAAACATAATCATAAAAAGAAAAAATTGAAATAAAATAAAAAAAAACACTGATTTGACTTCTCTTGCTCTTGTGCAGCTACGCTACAACAGTAAGTCCCTTTCTCTCTCTTTCCACTCAAGCACACTCTCTCTCCTCCCCTGCGCTTTTTTTCTCTTCCTCACTCTTTTCCTTTGAATTTGATCTCTTTTATCTCTCTCTCAACTGTTTCTCCCTTTTATAATCCAAATTTTGAACTTCGAACTTTGAACCTCCATTCTCTCTCTTTTTTCTCCCTCTCTCTCTGTCTCTCTCACATCAACCCCACCTCGTTTCTCTCTCCTATTTTGTCTCTATCTGCGCATGTGATCTGCTACTGTGACTCTACTTCTTTCTCCATTCAAGTAACAATGGCGGGATCTCATTCTCATCTTTAGTTTTTTCAGGCAAGTTATTCACAATCAGATCTTAATTTCGTGATTTTTCTGACTTTAAAGACCTATTTTTGCGTGATTTTCGAGAGAATAGAAAGTGATGTTAGTAGTAGTTAAAAAATGGCGTAAATGCGACATTGAACCAAGTTAATGTTTCATTTATTATCTCTGAGGTGAATCAATGTCTAGTTGTCTTTCTTAGGTTTTAGCTGTATCCTTTGAAAGATTTCTTTCCTAATCTTTCCTTCCTTTCTTAAAATGTTTTATTTAATTCAGACTGGAACAAGAAGGCATAGGTGAAGTTTGATAGTTCAAAGAAAAAATGGATCAGTATGAGGTTTTGGAGCAGATTGGAAAAGGGGCATTTGGTTCTGCTCTTCTTGTCAGACACAAACTGGAGAAAAAAAAGTAAGGGAAATAAAAAAAAACTACATTTTTCAATTTTCATCCCTTTATTTTTTTTTCATTTTTTATGTAATTGATTTTAAATTGGGTTTTCAGGTATGTATTAAAAAAGATTCGGCTTGCGAGACAAACCGATCGATGCAAGAGGTCTGCTCATCAGGAAGTAAGCATTTTGATTTGGGGATGAAAATTGGTTGAAAATTGAAAATATATTTCTGAGTTTTAAATTGAAAATTGGTTGAAAATTGAAAATATATTTATCGCTTGCGAGACAAATCTCAATAGAATATATTTATTGGTTGAAATTGAAAAAATTTCTGAGATTTAATTTGGAGATGATAGAATAACATTTTGATATTTTATTTTTGAATTTGTTCTTTAGATGGAGCTAATTTCTAAAGTAAGGAATCCATTTATTGTGGAGTACAAAGATTCATGGGTAGAGAAGGTAATATTACTGGCATTTATTTAAATTAAATTAGACAGCTAGGATCTATATATTCATTATATACATTATATATATGTTTCAGGGTTGTTATGTGTGCATTGTGATTGGTTATTGCGAGGGAGGAGATATGTATGCATTTATCTATTTCTATAAACATTACATTATGTTATTTTCAAAATTCAAATTACACTTTTATGAATTTGAACTTTATATTTTCACTTCTGTATACACAGGTCAGAAGCTATAAAAAGGGCTAATGGAACTCTCTTCTCTGAAGAGGTTTGTTACTTGAGCCAAAATTTTTGCTTAAAAAATTAAAAAGGGGTGTTCAAACGATCGGTTCGGTTAAAACCAAATTAAAAAAGTCAAACCAAATTTTTATTCAGTTTTAAAAGAGAACCGAATTTAATTTCGGTTTGTTTGGTTGAACCGAAATAAGAGAGATAATTTGGATATGTCAAAACAATACATACACAAATGCATTTAATAGTCATAGAAATAAGTATCAAGATATATATCGGTCATACTGAAATAAGAGAGTTTAAATTGAACCAAATATAAAAATCGAAGTAATTCATGTAATTATCAAGTAAATTTCGGTTTTGTTTGGTTGAATCGAAATAAGAGATTAAACCGAACCAAATATGAAAAAACTGAAGTAATTAAAAAAATCAACCGAACACAACCTTTTAAATGAAAAGACCAAACCATTTAATCCAAAATTTATTGGTTCGGTAACCAAATAAACTGGATCCAATGAATAGAAGTAAATCTAATCTCTCTCTCTCTCTCAATATGAGCAGAAGTTGTGCAAGTGGCTGGTGCAGTTGCTAATGGCTTTGGATTATCTTCATATTAATCACATTCTTCATCGTGATGTCAAGGTTTAATTTATCATCATTGCTTCTATTCTAGGATAAAAAAAAACGGTATATTATTTTACTAAATTTGACAATCTTGGATTTTTTTCTTTTCCGTTTCAGTGCTCGAACATCTTTCTTAGAAAAGATCAGAGCATTCGTCTAGGTAAGCAACTTCTCTACTATAATATTCAATCATTTTTATTTTTACTTCACATTTTTAACAAACTTTTCATTTGCATTTTTTAATAGGTGACTTTGGTCTTGCGAAAAATTGACTTCTGACGATCTTGCTTCTTCGTGAGTTACCTACAATTCGCTATACTAAAAGTAACATATAAATAATCTGCCCAGTAAAATATCTGACGATCTTACTTCTAATGTAGGTTGTTGGCACGCCGAGTTACATGTGCCCGGAACTTCTCGCTGATATACCATATGGCACTAAATCAGACATTTGGTCCCTAGGTAAACTCAATAGCAGTATTAGAAGATATATTTTGTTTCTTTTATGATTTTTATTTATTTATTGGCGGGTATGTACTTCAGGTTGTTGTATATACGATGATGGCGTCTCTCAGGCCTGCTTTCAAAGCTTTTGTAAGCCTTTCAATCCGTATATTAAAAATAATTAACTTTATTGGCATTGTTTTGTTATATGTATGGCAAGACTTGACCGAACTGAGAATGCGATTTTGATTTTTTTTGTTTAACCAGGACATGCAAGCATTGATTAACAAAATTACGAAATCAATAATTTCTCCTCTACCAACCACATACTCTGGTTCCTTGTGAGTTTATTCTTATTTTGACGTATGCTTTCAATCTATCAAATTAAATTATATTCATTCACATGTGGCCCTACAGAATTCATGTATATCCAGTTAAAATTTGTTAATTGGCATATACCCCCTCTGAAGTTGAAACATCATAAAACATTATGCAGACACAAGTGGCTCGAATTTTCTCGAAAAAAGAGAAATTTTAATTACACTCGTTCTCTTCTTCATTTTTATAGGGGTATATGTGGTAATTGACATGTTTTTCTGGCATGATTATTAATAAATTTGGTTGTGACAGACATGATAGTTTTTAGTTTTCTGCTGTTTGCTCCTGCCAAATACTTTTTAAATTTCAATTTCTATTGTGTTTTTCTTGAAATGCTTGTCTAACATGGCCAACATCATTTATTATTACAGTAGGGGACTTATCAAAAGCATGTTGCGCAAAAGCCCTGAGCACCGGCCAAGCGTATGTATATTTTTCTTCTTTCGTGATTTCATTGGTATTTGAAGATTACTTTTTGAAAGTGTGCTCATGACATATTTAATTCATTTTACGTGTACTATACTGAAAATTTTGGGTATAAAAACCACGTAGCAATTATTAGATCATTTGCAAACAAAAAACTCAAATCATTACAATGATGCACCCATCAAATAAAAAATGATACATATATGCCGAATTATTAGTATGAAATCAACTAAATTTATTGATTAAATCATGCAAAAATAGATAATTTCATTTAATTCGCTTTTCCTGTTTCCATTCAAGTACGTTTGAAAAACCTGGTCCATTTTAAATGGAAAATACTGTGACACCTGTTTCTAGTTGAAAATAAATCAAGAATATTTGGTGTAATTTGCAATTTTAGAGATTTGATTTCAGAAAAAAGGATAATACATTAGACATCATCTGTGAAGCAGTACTCTATAACAGAGATAATGTATAAACATTAATAAGTCTTTATTTGATTGTGTTAGGCTGGAGAAATCAACTGAATTTAATTTCACTTTTCCTGTTTCCATTTAAGTAGTCGAAAAACCTGATCCATTTAAATGGAAAATACTGTGATACCCGTTCTAGTTGAAACTAAAAAAAATATTTGGTGTAATTTGCAATTGTAGAGATTTGATTACAAGAAAAAGATAATATATTAGATGTCATCTGTGAAACACTACCTCTACAATAAAATAAAGTATAAACATTTTTTTTTTTTTGACAAGTAGTGGATGTAATATCCACCGATTTCGATTAGAAATCAGAAAGACCAAGTATAAGTACCTAAACAGGTACCTATGACCTTAGCCAATATATCTGTTTAGTTACAAAAACCAGCATCAGTATTCTTAAAGCTGAATAACGTATAAACCATTAATAAGTCTTTATTTGATTATGTCAGGCTGGAGAACTCCTAAAGCACCCCGCATCTACAACCTTACGTACTCCAGGTGCATTTAAAAATCAATGAACCCTGGCCGTCACTCTCCAATGCCTCCAATAAAGCACTCCCACTTGCCAAGCCCCAAAATAAAGCGCATCAGCTTCCCCAAAGAAGAGGTCGAGCAAGAGATAGCGGAAAATAGGAGGCGAAGGATCAGTTTGTAATGAGAAACATGGGGAGTACAGGAGGGCCTCTTATGCAAATGATAAATTTGTGAAGCCGTCAGCTGAACGAGCATCTATTAGTTCTTCTCAGAGTGTGAAGTATATCAGAAATGCATCTTGTCAACGTACCAAGGATTTTTCAACAGGTATGTCGAATTTTTCATATATTATGGACAAATGTAAAAGTAGGATTAACATACAATAAACCTATGATGATAAAAGAATGATCTTTATTTTTCTTTAGGAGTGAGGCTATGGTACTATGCATAGCGCAGATTGGTCTGTGTTACATATTAATATTTTTGTTTTCAAAGTCGAAAGTCGAAAGTCGATCTGAACCGTTCAACATGATCTCCATATGAAAATGTACTTGCCGACTAATTTTACATTTTTTGTACAATTTCTTACTATTTTTTTCGATAGGTAGAAAATCACTACTTTTGAATGGTCTAGAATTTATAGATCATGTGAATTTCTACCTATCTAAAAAATAGTAAAAAAGATGTCAAAAATGTAAAATTTGATCTACAAGTACATTTTCATATGGAGATCATGTTGAACGGTCAGATAGACTGTTTGGACATTGAAAACGGAGATATTGATCCATAGTACGGACCAATCCGCGCTATGCATAGTACTGTAGCCTCACTCTTTTTTTTAGTATCATATTATGTCACTTTTATGGATAAGAGGAGATTAGCTATTCTTGCAATGCTGACCAGCCTGTGAGCACAATATAAATGACGAATTGCAATACTAATTTTAATTTACCTTTTTAGTATCATATGATAATTCTCTTGTTGATTGGAGTCTTACAGGGAGCAATCAAGTAGGAGAGGTAAATTCAGGTGGTAAAAATACGATTAACAGGAGGCACTCAAGTGTCATGCATACTCCTAAATACACGCCTTCCAAGACCATCACCACCCCACGGACCCATGCTGAGGCTTCTCGTACCCTCCATCTCAAAACAGACCTCAAAGAGGTAATGACAATTTTTATTAAATATGATTTGTTCTTTTCCTTGGGTTTTTTTGCAAATTGCATCTACAATTGTCCTGTTTCAACAAATAAGACCTGCTCTTTGACAAATTTGTACCCACCAAAAAGAGCCTTCTGTTTTTGCCTTGATACAGGACTAAAGTGAATATAAGCAGTTTTCGCCTTGTTCTCTTGGGTTTTTTGCAAATTGTATCTACAATTGTCCCATTTTAATGAATAAGACTGCTCTCTGAAAAAATTATACCGACCTAAAATTGACTTTTGTTTTCGCCTTGGTATAGGACTTGAGTGTATAAGCAGTTTGAAGTTAACGTACACAATTAAAATAACGTGACATGAGTTTGGTTTTCACAGCCACGTGTTGATTTACAAAATGCCTGACGTACTTTTGCACAATCTGTAACTACAGTAATATATTGGGTCTGATACTGATTTTTAATAATTTCTTTCTGTTGTACAATTTCTCTGGTACTCATGCACACTACCTGTTTGATTTATTGCTAGGTGCAGTATTCACACACACCAGCCAAACACACCGATACTGCACGTGCAACTCGTCGGGCATCCCTTCCATTACAAACCCCTGCCTATCACCCCAGTAGGCGAAGCCTTGGCATGTTAAGCCAGATCGATTCCCCCAACGTGTCGGTAAATGCACCTCACATTGACCGAATGGTTGAGTTCCCACTTGCCTCTGATGACCCCCTATGTGACCTGTCACCTTCACCTATGTGGCACCCGGCTGACTGTTCAATCACCAAAGACAAATGCACGGTTCAGATATTTCACTCAGAGACGAAAAATGGAAATGGAAGTGATGACACCACTGGTATCTCAAGCCGGGGCTCGTCAGACTCACGTCAGAGGCGGTTTGACACGTCATCATTCCAGCAAAGAGCGGAGGCCTTGGAGGGTTTGTTGGAATTTAGTGCGAGTTTGTTACAGCAGGAACGGTACGAGGAATTAGGGATTTTGTTGAAACCATTCGGGCCAGAGAAGGTTTCACCGAGAGAGGACCGCAATTTGGTTAACAAAAAGTTTCAAAGAGACTGGCTTATAGTTAGTTGCTTTGGTTAATTCCAGACAACAATTTTTGTAAAATTTAAGAGATTGTAGTGGTTACTGGTTAAGGTGTTAGCATTTAGGGTTGTCGATTCGTCACCTTCTCGGTGGCATTTTAGTTGTAGTTGTAGTAGGAATGCTAGCTTGTTCCATGTTTTGATGTCAACTGTCAAGTAATAGTAGTTCCTGTGGTCTGTAGAATAGTACAAGTAACTCTTTAGTTTAGTTAATTGCAGGGGAAATTTGTGCAATTCTTGCTAATTTTCCAGTTATATATTCATTCCCAATTAGAAGTAATGCAAATGCTGTTTCCTATGTTACCATATACCAACAAATTTTTACTTTGATATTTTAATTGAACTCATTTTGTGCATAAATGTGAATAATAATCTTACAAAGTTGGGCCTTTCAAATTTTGTATATTTCACTGCATCCACTAATAATCCTTCACATATTATTCCCCATAGCCAAGTTTGGGCTGGGCGTAGTTTGATTAGACCCAGGTAGGTTGGGAACCTAACCATATTAATTGAACATAATTTTCTTACCAATAAACTATTATTTCAGCTAATATTCATATTGTTATGTTGACTAATTGTTACATATTCCCATTTTAAAAAAAAAAAGGAAATATTCCATGAAGTTTTTTTTTTTTGTGGTATACATGCCTGTATTATACCAGTATATTACTATAATATCAATCCTAACTCACAATTTTTTTTATTTATGATTGAATTTCTGTTCTACATATATAAACAAGCTGCTGGTTCAGAGCCGACACATACGCAAACTATCAAATTTGCATTGAAGCAGGTATACTGGCATGGCCCCTATACTGGTACACTCTTTATTTACCAGTACTTCAATTTCTCCCCTTTAGACAAAGAGTTGTGTTTTCAGATCCATATGTCAAATCCTTGAGCTGTCTCCTATCCAAACAAAATCTGTACCCAAATTAATCCCCTTCTTTGTAATTTTTTTTTATAAGAGTTTAAATATGTCTCAGTTGCACTGGTTTGGTTGAATCAGTAACATACTAACACATAATTTTTGACTTTGATCAGGGCTTTATAGATAATAATTAGATGCATAGTTTCATGACATACTTTTTGTTTGTCAGACAATCATTGATTCTTCTAATTAAGATTTAGAAACTTCAATCATGTTCTAATTAAATTGGATTCAATTTACAAACTTTATAATCAAGCAAGATCAAACTTTAATTTACATTACATAGTCTTACACCACATACCAAAAAAGGAAGATCAGAAATTTGTGATTTTTTGTTATTAATCATCATCTACAATCAAACAAAAACATATGAAGACAATTGCAGATCAAATCCAAATCCAAATTCCCCCCCCCTAAAAAAAAAAAGTCAAACACAATCTCCTAACAAGAACCAAAACCATCCTTCTTGAATTTGTTTTATATAGACTTCAGATATAAACAGCCTACCTTATCCCATGAACCTGAAAATTATCATATCCAAAAAATTCTTATATTTCATATCTATTATTTTTTAACAAAATTTCAGTAAAGCTAGAACTATGGCCATCGTACCAGTACTTGCTACTGGTATATATGTACCGTCCATTGTGAACTATACTAACTACAACTTTGATTTTATGATAAAAATTTACCTCAAATTTGATTTTATACTTTTTGAACTAAATGCATTATTATTACAACAATCTATTAATCCAAATTCAAGGTACCAAATGCTTAAATAATTTACTATTAGAAGGCCAACCTGGATTTGTAAATTGCACAATCATGCATTAAAAAGGTAATATGGTTGGGTCAATGTGGTATTGTTCTGGTAAAACAATTCAAGTTATTAGGGAAAAAAAATATTCAGGAGTTCGAATTTTGTATGTAACAAATATTTTTTCAAGACACAATTTAAAATTTAAAATTTTAAGATTTCCAAAAATGCCCCTCTATCTCACCTCTTGTGCAAGCAGGGTACTGTAGTAGCTTGCATTAGTCATAACTGTACTCGTCGACCCACACTCACTATCCTTGAGTGATACACTCGACTTGTCAAGCTTGACTGACCAAGGGTACTGATACTGGTACTGAAAACCACTGACAGTGGGTCCCGCTTGAGATGCCGACCGTTGCATTTTGATCCCTCTAGGGATGTTCCTTCCTTCCAAAGACACCCTTCGCCGGCTCGTTGATGTTGACCTCTCGAATGAATCGGCCGGTCGTGATTTCGGGGCACTCTGTGACCGGGCCTTGGCCCGAGACGACTCGGTATTAGCCATATAATTAGGAAATAGTGGGTAGTCTTGGCTTGTACCTGCTGTGAGAAAAGGTTATTAAGTTACTATATTCATTGTTAATATTTCAACTCAAGAGGTGACCTAGTGAATTAAATTCTTTACTGTTATTGCAAAAAATTTCCATTAGCAAAAAATTGAATTTGCATCCCCTGAGATATCTCCAACTTTGAGTTGATATGTAGAAAATCTGAACCGTTCAAATCCTCTCTGCACGAATCTCAAAGGTCAATAATACTGCCCCCCTACATTCTGAATAGGCACCGAAAAACTTTGGCCCAGCTTTTGATAAAATAAAAATTTAAGATATCTCAGAGGATACAGACTCGTATCAGTTACGGTAAATGGTATCGATCAGGTCGGGTACCAGTACCACCATGCACCAACCTGATAAGACATGCGCCGATCTTATATAATTACGTACCGTAAGGCGATTTCGTGGCATCAGAGGCACACGATCCCGATTTAAAATAATTGCCAAAAGCAGGGCTACAGCCACCACTCTGTGCAGTGGTGAAGGCGAACTCATCAAACCGACCACTGTATGTTCTCGGACTCATGTCAGTCAGAGCAGATGCAGTTGGTGAGATTTTTGGGTGGTTGCTTGTGTGGTGGTGGGCCCCACCGCGGCTATGACTGGATAGTGGCCTTTCGAGGTGACTGCCAGCTGGTGAGTAGCTGTGCCTCGCCTTTGGCATGCTGGTATCGACTTCTACAATCTTGACATTCTCTTCTGTGCTATTATCCTGCTATCCATTTTAATTGATTATAGATAGATTTTTGAATTATAGTGCTTGCTTGCAGTTTTGGTTTGAACAATGTATGATATAAGGGATTTTTCTTTTTCTGAATTAAATAAACACTTGTTCAAATTCCTTTTACTGTCTCTATGATACTGGTACCATACAAGTCAGGTCATGATAAAAAAAAGAAGGTAACCAATATGTATATCTTGACTTACATTTGAGTGTCTGAATCGGGGATGCTGAGGCGAGTTTCTGACGGAGCGCTGGCATTGTGGGGTCCGACACTGGCTCCTCTCTTCCTCTTCTAGTATCTTTATCCTCTGCAAGCGGGCCCGTGTTTGCACTGACACAAGAGCTTGCATGCACCGGAGAGTTGCAGAGGCCTGTTTTCTGACAAGGTGGCCTCGTACCAGTGCTTGTAACTTCACCAGTCCTTTAAGTGCACATAGTGCTTTTCTTGCCTGTAAGAAGTTGAGTTGCTCATGCATAGTTGTCAAGCATGAGAGAAAATATCATACCAGTATACTGTATACCGATTGTGACAAATTGAGAGCAGTCACAGCAAGCCCATAATTTTTGACATCTTCAACAATAACCGAAATACTAATTTCTTTAACAATTTATAGGTTGATGCTGGTTTTGTGATTTGTAGGGGTGTATTTTCAATAATTTATTTGCTGGGATAGCAGGGGTGCATTTGCAATTTTGTGTCATAATTAATAAGTTGTGAGGAATTATTACAAATGTCAGGTTGCAGATTCTATTGTTGTTAAAAATAATATTTAGTACTCTTAGACATGTGGATATTAAAAATAAAATAAATATATATTCAATTATACCTTTCTTAATAATGGATTTTATATTAAGTTTGGAATTTTGCTTTCCATATAATTTTCTTCTTATATAATATATATTCTGATCATTTTTTTTTGTATGAAATGACTTTAATATCTCTAACATTATTCTTTCTAAATTAACCATCTAATGAAATTAATATGGATTGTCTAAATCTCTGTAGTATTGAAGCATGACCCAAAAAAATATTAAATTTTTCTACCTAACAAAGTAAATATGGAAACAATGCACTAGGTTCATGGTACCTTCTGTAAAGTGATAAATACTGATACTATATAAGAACACAGTATCATTTAATACGCAACAGTACATACAACAGAAAGCTTTTAATAAACTTTAGAAGCCAAGTCTTCCCTATTACGAAACAATTGGGATACAAATAATGATAACATAACAATGCTTATCAATCAATAAATTCTAGATAAAAACTAAACAAAAAACTATTTTAGAGTTAGATGAGATCTAAGAGTTATCAACAGGAGTGGATAGAGTACGTACATGTGTAACCTTTACATCAATCAATTTCAATTACAAAAGAGAACCAATTTCCCACAAAAAAATGTTTCAAGCATAATGCACAAAAAGACCTTGATAAAAAATTAATTAATTAATTAAGAAAACAGAGCACACACTACAGTAAAAGAATTCAAAATTTACCAATTAAAGAACAAAAGTACCATGAACAGAATAACCAAATTTGAATAAAATTCAGAGCAAAATATGTTGAACAAACATACCAAATATGATCTGAAAACTGATTGAATTCTAATGGCAGCCACTTCCTCAATCACACTATTCCTCCTAAGAATTCTCCCATTACCACCACTTTTACCAGTGGGACCACTCGTCAGTCGAACCATAGCTGCTGCGGCCTGAGCTGCCGCAACAGCCGCATCTGCTGCAGCAGCTGTTGCAACCGCCACTGCAACAGCATGGCGTTCCGGGTCAATGCGGGTTTCCAAGAATCCATGTGCTGATGTGGAGGCAAGAGATTGGCCGTGCTCTTTGCGTGTCTCGGTTGGTCGGCGAAAGCTCCATCTTCTCTTCTCTTTCGGTACCGGTGTGGAAGAATTAGAAGAAGAAACATTATCACATTTTTCTTTTGGTTTATCTTTTTTTCCTGTGAGAAAACTCTTGAACCATTTTCCAGTTTTACCCATTGGAGCAATCAAAGAAGGTGTCTAATGTAAGATGGTGCCATTGTTGTGGATAGAGAGAGAGAGAAAGAAGGAGACATAACACATGAGGAGGTTATCTGTTTCTATCTCTTTCTATGTTTGGTTTGGTTTATTTCTTTTCTTTTTGTTTTTTTAATGATGGGTTGGTCTGATTATACATGTTATTATATCCATTTACTGACATATCTGGTGCATGATCTGGATTAAGAGAGAGAAAAAGATGAAAATTAACTTCTGTAGAAAGCAACTTGCTCAAGTATTAACTATTAAGTGAAGTTTATACAAAGATTCCTTGTTGAATTTGACCAAACTATAGTTCTCTTAAAACTTCAAAGAATTTCTCCTCTACAATCCTTAAGGTAGAATCTCCATAGAATATTTCTCATTATACCAAGGAATAGGGTGAGTATTAGTCAGGCCAAATTTTATACAGACTTGCTTTAGATTTACTGGATCTCTTTAAAAATTGTGTCAAATTAAAACAAATGATTCGGATCTCAATCTACACCTTACTAGTGTGTAGAGGTGGAGCTACTAAGAGGGAATGATGATCGATTGATCTTCATTTTTGTAGTTATACATAATTTTTTATATAATTTAGAGTAAAATGCTATGTATACTGTAAAATTGATCTCAATTCATATATGGAAATTTTATATAATTTACCTCATTCATATTTGACCTCCATAGTTAGCAAGTCCGACTCTGTCACTGTTGTCACTGCTAGTGTGAACAATTTAATTTGTTAGAAACCAGGGATATTGAATTTTAAATCAATTGTAAGTGTAAATAAATAATAAAGTAAAAGTTTGTTCCTCTTTCCTGCATGTAAATAGAATGTAAAATTAAGACAACTTGAAATCACTAAGAAATATATCACATTGGACAACTAAAGTGAAAAGTTGCCTTAATTAATTTTCACAAAATCATATATATTAGCATCGTTTTGTATTAGATAATTCATTTTTAACAATTTTTCTTTTACAATGTTGTCATCAAAAGCTCCTTTATTTTTTATCCTAATTTAATTTCCTCAGCCAACACATACCCAAATGGAGCAATTGTGGATTGTACTAAAAAGGATTTCAGAGATGTCTCTTTCCTTTCCAAAAGATAGCCAACTAACAACAACATGTTTCATTATTATAGGCTTTGCTTTCATGCTCTTTCATGTGATTAATTCATTAAATTTTATCTTAGGAATTGGTGGTTTATATTTAAAGCTAATTTATTTTAGGAAATAACTAAATTGCTCCATCTTGTCATCCTCAATCTCACTATTAATTATTGAAGGATGAAATATTTGCACTGCTAAAAAAGAATTTAATTACCCCTTTAATGATTTATCTTTGTTTTTTTTTCCTTTTCATTAATTTTTCTCAAAATCTCTCAAAATCCTTGATGTATATTTAGCAATTTATATCGTCATGAATCTGCACAACATCTCAAGACAAGAAACTATAAAATTTAATAAATATATGTTTTGTAAATCTAGTCAAACAGACAAGTAGATTATGACACAATCCAACACAACTTTGTCAAATCTTATATTTTTGTTTGAAATTTCTTTAAGATAAAAATTAGGTCAAATTTCTCAACTCTAAATATTAAATTGCTGGTAGATACAACTATTATGCATTTGGGAGAAGTTTTAATGTCTCCATTAATTTATCTATTTTTAATTTATTGGTTAAAGAGCAGCATGTGAATTGGGGGTGGGGGTGCTGTTAAGATTCATTCATCATGAAAATCCAAAAAGAAATAAATAAATAAAGAATAAAAAAGATTCAGCTGATCTTCTCACGTGTCATTCTCTAATTTGTCAGTTTGTATATTTTTTAATTTTATCCTTTTCAGAAAATGACATATATAGAATATAGTCGTTGATCTTACTTTTGGACAACACATATTTATTTATAATTTGATATTTCACATATATGTGTTGAGGAATTTTTTTTTATATTATTATGAATCTTATTTGTGTAGCAAGTTTAACATGAGAAAAGATCTAGTTCATTATTTTGGATTTTATTTGAGTTTCAAGACATTTTTCATCTTAAGTAAAAAAATTAGGACAACGTAAGAATAATAATTTATTGAAGATACATCATGTAGAAAAATTACATTTAATAATTAAAAATGTTCATTATGTTTGACTTTGATTTATTTCAAATTTCAATTTTTTTTATAATAATTTCTTATTTTCTTTTAATTCAGATATCACCTTATACATTTTTTTCATTAATTATCCCGAAATTTTTAAGTTTACCATCTTAATAAAAAGTTAAACCAAATAACCACAATTTAGTCAAAATTTCATTTTTGACACAACGGTAGTTTCAAACTATGAACATAAATTGGGTGTCCGCAGTTTGAAACTGCTTACCAAATGCTTGTTTTCTACTTGGCCAAAACTGTTGCTTTGATTTTTGTGGGTTCCAAATTTTTTTTGTCCAATCCAAAACAAATCTATAGGGGCAAGATCACTGTTAAAATGATTTTTTGAAAACCAACATTTTGAGCAAAAAAAGGAAATGTGTTTGCAGTTTGAAACTGCGGCCGTGTGAAAAATAAAATTTATTAGAATTTTAGATTATTTGATTTAACTTTTTTTGAAATAGTAAACATAAAAATTTCGGTCAATTATCTATTTTAATTCAAAAGGGCAAGTATTTAATTTTTTTTTTCTTTTTTCCTCTCCACTTGAGTTATTTTCTCCATTTATCTACACTCGCTTAATTGATAAGGCCACGTGGCACATCTCCTCGAAGGCCGTGTCCGTGGTGTTTATCTCAATTATTATTTTTTAATTATCTCTGAATTTCTACAGTTTTACCAGCTCGTGATCCAAAAAAAAAACCTCGATAGTCGGTTCATCAGAAAAATATATAAATTAGCCAATTGATATAAAAAGTGTTTGAAAATGGATAATAAACTTTTACCCCAGTTGCACAGAAATTTTTGTTTTTCCATTAAAAAAAATGTAAACCAAAAAATCATGAATTTATAAAAATTTCATTTTTAAAAAATATATTTTTTGTTTTGTAATTTAGAATAATTATACTATTTTTCTCTATTCAATTTTCTAAATTTACAACTGACAAATTTAGAATATCACTAACAAATTTACAATTGACGCGCACAAGTATTAATATATAACATATCAAGTATTTATATCTAAATTGCAGTCAACCATATAAAATATTTATATCTAATATATTAAGTTTTTCTAAAAAAACATGGACATATTAACTCTTTTTTCTCTCTCTCATCAGTCACTCATCTTTTACACGTTTTTATAAGTAATTTTTTCTTCTTCTGTTCAATCACGCTCATATTTCTAATGATTTGTGCGAATTTTTGTGAATCTAAAATGACGAACGTCTTATATGCAATTTTCTCTTTCAAATGAGATCCATGATGAAATACTTTTAGTTTATCGTTACACAAAATTTATACTTCGTCACGCAAGTATTTCATATTTACTTTAGGAGACGTTTAGGGAATTTTACTTGAGAGACTATTATTAGGTTTTTTAAATTTTATAGATGAGTCTGAACAAATAATTCGATCTTATGGAATATTTACTTTCATAAACTAAATTAATAGTTCGGTTTCAGTTTTTTCGTGAGTTGTAGTGTATACTTGTCACAAATATTTGAAAATTACTGAGATACAACAATTAATTCAATCCAATAAGAGATGTTGCTAGCTGTATAGGTTTGAAAAGGAGTCATCAATGTTCAGTACACGTAGTGTATTTAGGGGTGCAAACGGATCAGATATTAAACGGATACGGATATGTATTACAGATATAGATATCCGCTTTTTATAATGGTGAATTACATAATTTTTTTCATAATATATATTAAATTATAAGGTATATATCTATTTTTGGGTTACGAATAATTAAAATTTAAAATTATATTTGTATCAGCACGGATATCGGATATTTGTATCTAATTTTCGGATACGAATCCAGATACGGATGGATAATATCCGACCTGTTAAAAGTTCTTTGATTTATTGGTTAACCTTGGATTCAATTAAGAATTTCACATGTATTTTTAATTTGCACCATCTATATCACTAAAATAATATAAATCCGAATTATTAATTTATGTTTAACATTGAACGAACTATATGTCCTCTTTTGTCAAATTTTATGATAACAATTAACACAGCAAATTAATTCATAGGTTCTAATGTTCTATAAGGAAATAAAATCTGACAAGAGGTACTCTCTAAATAGGGAAAAATTTGGGGTTGTGTGCAAAATTCCTAAAAAGGCTGTAAGGATGAAACAAACAAAACAGACAAGAAACTATAAATGCACTAACCTAGCCTGTCATGGTACTTTCTTAATAGCACCAATAGTTGCACCAGCAATAGACAGTTCAATTGTGGGCCCCTTCATACAGTGATTTAATCAGCAAAACACCTCCCTGTCCCATCATTTCACTATTGACAATTAGTTCGAGAGAAATTTTTTATTGGTAGAAATTCATAGAAAAAAAGAGAGAAATAAAAAGATTATATCAGTTGTAATATTGGTAGAAAGATCGGTAAAATTCTTACCGGTTCAAAATCAGTTTGTTTTTTTTCTTTCATTTTTTCTAGTAATTTTTTTTATAAAAATAGATAAAGTATCTTAAAATTTAGATATAATAGAAACATTCTATCTATTTTTTGAAAAACTTTTCATATTTTACTTGAAATATAATATAAGAATTTTCTCCATCTATACATCAGATTTTAAAAAAAGAAAAACTTTTTAATTTTTTGCATCGGTAAGAATTTTACCGATATTTCTACTAATATTACAACTCATGTACTCTTTCTATTTCTCTCTCTTCTTCTTTTTATTAATTTCTACCAATAAAAAAATTTCAGTTCAAGAACTGGCGACTTAGGTACAGGCGCATGTATATAAATATTTTTATTTATAAATATATATATATATATATATATATATATATATATATATATTTTTTTTTTTTAGAATTTACGTTCATTAGTTTTATGATATTCTTTCAATCAGACATATAATATTTTTTTTTCTAAGTATATGTTGAAACAGAACGAACACATGAATTTGTAATTTTTCTGGCTATCTAAATGCATTGGTTTTGTACAATTTTATTTAACCCATGCATTTGAAATTATACAGTCTTCACAAACTTTTGAAAATCAAAATAATTATGTCAAACAATTGAAAACTGAGATTGACAACAACAAAAAAACATTACATGCATATCAGGATGGGAAAGGAATTAATGATGTTAAAATATAGCAAAATGAATATAAGTATGAACCACATAGAGTGAGGGAGGGACATTCTAAGATTTTCACCGGTGGTAAAAAAATAACGAATAGTATTTAAATATTTAATCTGATTCAGCTCATTAGTTAATTGGATAGTAGATAAAAACAATTTTTTGACTTCTAAGTTAGCAATTCTCTGACTTGTAAATCTAATTACCAATATGAATTCAAGGAATTTATTCTAAATTCAATCCTAAATTTAATCCGTAATACAAATCAGAATTTTAAAGAAGAGCAAAAAATTTTTGAGAGAGGGACAAAGTTAATTCCGACCTATAGATCTCCATTAATTCAAAATTCAGAAGGGATAGTTGACCCCTCTGGCTCCACTTGAATCCGCCCCTACATTTGCTTCCTGACTACAAAAATTTAATTTTTTTTTATTTCTATGTTTTTTAGAAAAAGTAACAGGATATACTTACGATTAATTTTTTTTTTATAAAATTATGTCTTATTTAATATTTTTTTCTTTACTCTACTAAATTTTGAGGGGCATCATTACCAAAAAAAAAGGAACGTATTTAATAAACAATATTTATGACGTAATATAGTACCTTCCTTTTTTTATATTTTGACGGCAAAACAATATTTAGAGGAATAATAATATTATTCCCCGCACTCCTGTCCCCTCTCTGTCTCCGCAGCTACAGTAAAAGAAGATTGCGTTATGGTCCTCACTAATTATTCAGTCCCCTTTCCCAATTCCTGCACTTGTCTCCACGTCAACCTTCATAGGTATAAATACTTGGGAAATAACAGATTAATACTTGCAAGCGTAAATTAATATGATGATCCTCCTTTTTCAGTTCCCCCAATGGTCCTCGTGTCAACCTTCTTCTAATGAAGTAGTGGGGACCTCGTATCCCCGCATCAACTTTTTAATAACAAAAATAGTCGACCTCATAGGTATAAATACTTGCTAAATAAGATATTAATACGCATCAACCTTCCTATAACAAAAATAGTTGACCTCATAGGTATAAATCCTTCAGTGCATAGGTATCAATACTTGCAAAATAATATATTAATACTTTGATGTGTAACTTAATATGATCGAACGTCTGAAGATTAAATAGTGTATAATGTATATACATATATAAATACTTTCAATACTTGATATTAATACTTTCAAATGTTATCTAGCGCCATATATAAAAAAATATTAAGTATTGCGGTCCCCCATATAGTTATGGCAATATTAATATTTTTAGAAACGTGTATGATCCACCCTAGTCCCCCCCATTTGTTAGTATAATAATCTAGAAGTCAATAAATAAGATAATTGTATTCTATATGTTTTGTTCATGAATTGGATGATTAATAAATATATCATTTTGTTCCTTGAGATTTATCGCATTTATGGATCATTTCGAGTTCATGACTTGAAATTGTAAAACTCTATAATATAGATGATAAATACTCTTAATAGTCTCTAACCGTGGTAATTAACATGAACACTAATTGACCATTCAAAAGATTAGTGTGTGGATTAAATGATGTTTAAGTTTTATAAACCATAGACAAAGAGTTGTCATTTTAATCACACAGATACATGTTAGAGAACATCGTATTTGACAGACTCTAAATGAAACGTTAAATGGATTGTGTTCGTGTCATTAATGTTTTCATTCAGTGTTTAGTTCTAAAGTATGAGGTAGTCGTCTTTCCTACATAGGAAGTGTGTATTCGTAAGTGTTGTTCAACGCTATCCGTAAAAAGTAGCTATACAGATGACATTTCAGTATGCATAACTTATGCGGAGGGAAGATGTTCACCAAGACTACTATTGTCCCTCGTATATAATACGAGTGATGGTATCACTAGGCCTCTTGATGAAGTAGGATTATCTGTGCACGATATGATTAAAGAGTTAATCATATATGATAATCTATTTAAGATCGAAAAAAGATTAAGTTTGCAAGGATGACACATACCTACCTTGGAACTGATCTGATACTATGAGACAAAAGAATTAACACGAGTAAATTATTTACTGGATCGTGATATTATACTGTACAAGATCATTTGTGTCAATTGAGTAATCATAATGTATTCTGCCAGATGCCGCTTATGATTTATAGAATTAAAAGTTGTTTTAATTCTATTTCCAACAAAACACAGATCCTATTGGGTCACACCAATAGGAAAGTACTCAGATAATTTTATGATTAATTATAAAGTGTTATAATTAATAATAAAATAAATGTCATGGAGATGACAAGCTTAAACAGATTAAATTTATAAGCGTGTACGACACGTTGTATAAAATTATCGCAACAACAGTCACAAAAAAATAAAATTATTCAGAATAATTATATAAATATATATAGATTAAAATATTAATTATGAATTAATATTTTTTGGGCCAAAAGCCCATTTTAATTTGTGCCTAAATTAAATTTAGAATTTAATTCAAAAGTTCAAATTGAATCAAATACAAAAGCCCAAATTGAATCAATTGATTTTGGGCCGAAGGTCATTTTGGTAAAAAGACCTTGACAAACCAAAATTGGGGCATTTTGGTAATTTTGAAACCGACCCTAAAACACTATAAATAGGGATGAAGGGATGAGAGAAAATTAGAAATCCAAGTATGAATCAAAGTTCGAATCAGAATCTGATTCGATTCGAACAATATTTTCTCTCCCAAATAGTGTTTTGTAGAAAATTATGTAATCCATATATATTCTTGCGAGAACAAAGAGTTGTTCTTGTGAATAGTGTTTTCACAGAAATTAGCGACTTTTCGGTGAATAGTGTATTTGTGAATCGTGCTTTTTCGAACACCGTTGGTACAATATTTCTAGCAAAAGAAATACCAACTCTCTGGTTGTTCCTGGTGGATACTAATAGAGGTATCAGATTTCTAGTACTACGAATCTGAGTCAGACTGCACTTCCAATTCGAATTTGGAATAAGGTACAATCGTTGTTTTA
The DNA here is from genome assembly GCA_025461125.1 of Carex kokanica. Lineage (NCBI taxonomy): Eukaryota > Viridiplantae > Streptophyta > Magnoliopsida > Poales > Cyperaceae > Carex > Carex kokanica. Next base: position 28,719 of record JAJGRX010001197.1, on the reverse strand, counting down.
ATTTATTTAAGTGTTAGATAAATTTAAGTTTAGAAATCAATCAGGGAGTAGATTCTTGGCTTATGGTAGAAGTAAAATTTTTGATTTTGCGTTCTTTTCGCACCATAATCCTGAACAGAATTTAGCGGTAAATTCCTAAACCAAATTTAGCGGCAAATTTCCCCAACACCATTTAGGTTGAGTGGTCCCCCACATGTATTTATGGTGCGGTGACATTTTGAGAGATTTGGTTGAAGAGACAATTATTTACGTTAAAATACTTTTGTGCATAGGTATAAATACTTTTGTGTATAGGTATAGATACTTTTGTTCATAGGTATTAATATTTTAGAAATTGTGCGGGACAATACATATTATATAAGGAAATTGTGCGGGGACGGTCCCCCCATGATAGTTATAGAAGTTAAGTGCGGGGATAATGGAGGGATAAGGGTATGGGGCCATTATTTACGTACGAAAATATAGTCCCCTTCATAGAGATTAATACTTATATTGTTCCTGTTAAATACTTGGATGCTTCCTGTTAAATAGTCCTCTTTTATTAATATTTTAGTGGTCCCCCATAGTAGATATGGAAGTTAAGTGGGGAATAATAGAGGATAGGAGTGCGGAGACAATTATCAGAATCCTATTTATTATTCCAGCTTCCAAATTTGTAAAGCTGATATCTTAGCACTATTGATCTGAATTATACCGAGTCAACATCCAGTCCGATTATAACAATATTGCTTCTATTTCAACTAGGGGTGGTCAAAAGTTCGTAGCTCGTGGCTCGGTCGTGACTCGCTCGCTAACAGCTCGCTCGCTATTAGATCGAGCTGTTAACGAGCCAGTTCGTTAGTGGCACGGTCCAGATTAATCGAGTTCAATCTGGGGACTAGCTCGCTCACCAGTTCACGAGCTATCTTGGCTACGTATGAATTTGTGAATTTTTATTAATTTGTGTGCATTTTATGCTGTCTAGCTCGATCCAAATTTTTTGTTTAACTTATTTCCTTCTTAAAGCAAAGTCCAGTCAGGCCCAATGAGCCAGCCCGGTTCAGCCCGCCAGCTGACTCATGACGATTACAAGATGAGATTTCAACTCGGACCCCTAATCCCAGCTTGATCCAGCTCGCTGGGTCGCTAAACAAGCCGATTACGAAGCCAGGTCCAGCTCGTAATGAGCCAGCTCAACATTAGCTAATTAGTCAACATTTTTATATTAGCTAATTCTTAATATGAGAAAAAAATTCTTTCAAAAAAAGAGAACATTTCTTTCATTTATATGTTCTTAGATGCATATGTCAGTGAGTCATAACAGATTGTATTCACAACATTTGCAACAACAAATCCGGACTCAAGACCCAGCAAGCGATACCAGTCCGATCCGTACGGATGCATGAGAGAAAGGATGACAGCGACAGCGACAGCTAAACAAAGTATCCGTTGGATGGGGTCCTTCAAATATGGATCCTACTGGCCTAGATGCACTTGTGGACATGAATGAATTTACAAATTAATGATGCACACAATTGATGATGAAATGAAATGAAACTCTTAGTTGTCAATCACATGGTGTGGTGCCCATGTTTATGGTTTTATTGTACGTGGTGTTCTTCAATAAGGATGTGACAGTGGTTTAGTTGAGAGTTATTTTTAATTAATGACAATGTGAGATATATAATTTAAGATTAGGGTTAAATTGCCCCATATCTTTATTTCTGTTCTTAAGGTAAAAAACAGTTGATCCGAATGGTTCAACATGATGTACGTATTGAAATGTACTTGGAGATCAAATTTTATATTTTTTGAATTTTTTACTAATTGTTGAGATAGGTACAAAATTATTATTTTTGGATGGTCCATAATATTTTGATTTTACCTATAATATATTAGTAAAAGTTTTCAAAAAATATAAAATTTGTTCTTCATGCATATTTTAATATGAAGATCATGTTGAGATGTTCAGGTCAAGTGTTTGGACCTTACTATAAGAATCTGTCACCATCCACTAGGATAAAAGTATTTTTTACTGTCGGTATCGTCTCAGATACTCCCACTGGTAATTAATAGCAACACTCTCGGAGAAAGCTTTTTCTTACCCTGATCGATAGTCACGTTTTACCCTCGCGGATGGTAGTGGATTATTGTAGTTACATATATTGAAAACGGAAATAAGAATGCGAAGTATGAGTGGGACTTTTTAACCCCATTCTAAAAATTAATAACAAAAAGTTAAGTATGTTTATAATTAAGTTGATTGAATGATAAGTTCGATTTTATTGGATAATATTTTTTTCAAAACTTTTTGGACAAAATTCATTTCCAATCTAATAGTACGCTATTGGGATAAATGTTATGGATGAGATACATAAATTATTTTGGCCACTTTTGTAGTGGAGGTGCTAAAATTGCCCAAAAGTTCAACACGGTGCAGAAAAGAAACAAAAAGTATTCTGTTTTTGCACTTTGTTTCTTGAGCAAGCAATCACCACATGGTAACCGTGAAGGGAAGGAAATGTCTACTGTCATCATTGATATTGTAGTGTTTTGAGGCACAAACAAATTTCAAAAAGACGGAAGAAAAATTTCATAAAGTGGCAGAGATCTATACTATAAAGAGGGATATAAATCTGCTGTTATTCCAAAGAGATCACACGATCCAGTTATTTCTATCACAACAGTTCAAAGTTTTTCATGCGTGAATATCAAGGAAAAAAGTTTTTCGTGCCCGAATCTCGATAAAGGTCAATGGCTGGGATCGGAATAACAGAATCTTGTGATCTCTTTGGAATAACAACATATTTATTTCCTATAAAGAGAGTATTTTTTTAAACAAAGCACTTTACTCTTGACGTGGTGTACGTTTTTTTTGAAATCCTGGTAGGGCAGTGGCTACCAAGCCTCTGGCGCTAGAGATGTAAAAAAGTTACAGCACGACATGACACATATGCCGGTTATGTGTTGTGATTCCATATAGCATGTTGTAACTACTTTTAAAAAATAAGGTATAACAAAACACAACACATAAACCAGTCTTGTCACAATACATAATAACAAGATACACGGTACACGACACGTCGTATGATTAAATGTGACTATACATAACTAAAACAAAAAAAATATATGTCATTATTTATCCAAATAATTCAAATTTTCTACAATAAATTTATTTTCTTACACAAGTTATTTTTACAATTATATTTCTTTATTTTGGAGTATTTTCTCATTTCTGACATTCTTTCTGATTAATCATCTAATTAAATAAATTTAAAGTTTGAAAAATATAGTTAAACATGATGATCAAACAGGACTACACATGACTAAACATAATTAAACATGACTAACAGAACCAGTCACGCCACGGTGGCATCAACTGGTACACTTGTGCATAAATTTTCTTTAAATTAGTCTTTTTTTTGTGTGTAAAAAGTAATCTTAAATTCATGTCATTAGAGAAAATATACAGGAGATATTACATGTTTGGAAATTATTCAAAACAAGCCTGGCCTATTTCATTTTCTTATCAAAGGCCCAGCCCATTTTGTGAGAAGTTTCTAATTTGGGAAGCAGATTGAAGAAAAGCTGGAATCATCAAGTGACAGGCTCTGGCCCATAATAATATAAGACAACTTAATTTATTATGCGTGGGGACATGGGTTTGTTGGTCCACCTTGGACAACAGAATTCTTTATAAAAAAAAAAAAACAAGTAAATTAAATATAATGGATTCCTGTGGTGTTGGTATAGGAAATAGAAAGTCAAATATAGAGAATACTATTATACTAGAATATATCTTAATTTTTTTTTGAGAACTTAGATGCATCTTACAAAAACTATACGACATTATTTGACAACAACTGATAGTATGACAATAAAAAATATATACTAACATTGCAGTTATACATTTTTTATAGTTTAGATAAGGAGTGTTCAAATGCCTATATTTTTTTTTTCTTTTCATCATGTCATTATTTTTAGAACTACAATAACTTAAATATAAAATATAAAATATAAAAACAAAATAAAACCGTTAGATATGATCTATATCATTTTCTATATGTACAAATAAAAATCACAGCATTTCAATTTTGTTTTGATTAGTATCAAGAGCCAGCAAAAATACACTGATGTGGATAAAGTCTAGACATTGTTTTTTTTAACTTATTGATTCATATAAAATTAAAATAAAAAAGTAACAATTTTTATGCACATGTAGAGAAAAAAATGCATATCACATCTAATGTGGAGACATGACGGAGGCACAAAAAAACTAAAGGCATTTGAACCCTCTTAGCTAGATCGATATGATATACATTAAATTTAATTTGTTGCATTCTACTAGTCAAACATCATCGAACGATTTGAAAAATTTAATTTGATCAACACTTAGATTTATGATAATTTTTTTTTAATTTTTCAATTGCACACAAATTTAATACCCTATGAAAAAAGAAAAGATTGCAATTTAAATTTAATGTTGACAAACATATTATTATCTACCATCAATTCATCATACCAGCCCAATAAATACAGCTACTTGACTTGAATGCAATTTTGCAAGAAGGTCAACTTGGTGCTGCCTACTACTAGATCTACCGTGAATTGCACGGTCTAACTAGCCAGGCCTGACACGCCTAAAAGTCCATTATGGCTTAAACGTCTCAATAAAGAAACCACCAAAATTACACCAAGTCAAACTTCCCATACAACCAATTTTCCATGCATCACAAGAACTCATCAAATCCCTCTTCAGACCTCTCTCTATATAAGCACAGTCCCACTATGCGCTTTTCACAACACTACTTCATATTCAAAACAACCACATAGACATAAAAATTTCATGGCATCTCAAATCATTAAAAACTACCGTGAAGGCGCTGATATCACCGAAGGAGATGCCGAGTGCAAGAAGAAGTCTATTCAATTGCTTGAAGAGCTTGACCTCCCAAAGGGTATCTTTCCTCTTCAAAACATAGAAGAGTTTGGTTACAACAGAAATGCCGGTTTCATATGGTTTGTTCAGAAGAAAAAGATAGAACATACTTTCAAGAAGATCAAGCAGGTGGTTTCGTATGCTGTCGAGGTGACAGCTTTTGTGGAGAAAGGAAAGTTAAAGAAGATAACCGGGGTTAAAACAAAAGAGCTGCTGCTCTGGCTTTCTGTTGTCGAGGTTTACATTCAAGAGGGTTCGAAAGAGAAGATTACATTCAAGACAGGCACTGGGCTTTCTGAGAGTTTCTATGTGTCTGCTTTTGAGATTTAAGTTTGGCTCTTTGCTACCTTTTATGCACCTAAAGAAAAAAAGAAGGTCAATTTATATTAATAATAATAACTTCTAGCAATTTGTAACATTTGAAGTTTTATTATGTTAATGAATAAATGCTTGTTGTGAGATAAGATGGAATTTTATGACCTAATTATTGGCTGATATTCTTGATTGAGATGCCGCTCTGGAGGCGATAATCCGCCTGGACTAAACAAAGACAAGAAGGAAGTAGAATATCTTCATTAAACTCCACAAAAGAAATATCCAATGAAGAAGCATTTTCAGAAAACAAAATTATTATAGCATTTTCATTTTCATGTGACTAAATATATTCTCTAGTCTCTATTATGATAAATAATCATGGAGTCTTTCATGATTGAGAGCTTCCAGTATTTTTTTTTGAAGAAAAATATGGGTCTAGCCCGTATTTCTATTGATAGATTGTCAATTACAAAAGGTTTGTAGCTTCCAGTATTTTTAGATATGATTTAGAGATGATATAAGATCATATCTAGAAGTATTGATCTAAATATAATGCAACCTCTTAGATAGTTCATATCTGCAATGCATCAATATATGGCAATTGCCAACCTCTCATACATAATTTTTATATAAATAATATTTTATAACAATTAATTTACGTCTACTAGAATTGCTAAAGATCGTTGGAATTTGTGATATAAATTGCTTGTATGTATTATAGGAACTGTAAGGGATTCCACTTTGTAGAATCCCCAATCCTCCTGATCATAGTACCAAAAAAATGGTCTCGCAAGTGTAATACAGCCACAAATTAGAAGATGCGCTTGAGAAGAACGAACCATCCTCCTGCAAAATTGAAGTAAGTAGCTGTAGAAGCAGGCAGATCTGAAAGTGATAAATGTGCATCCAGCCAGTCTTGCATACAGTGTAATTTTAAGTGTGGCGGGTAATTTAAAAGTTAACGATGGGGTTAAATCAATCCGTAAGATAGAGACTGTCTTGTGAAACATGAAACTTGAGTTTATTCAAACCCCATTTCTATATTTCATGAGACTTGAGTTCAGGTTTGGTGCAATAGTTTGCAGTCTCATTATATGAGGTATGTGAGGAGGGGTTGCCTTGTGTGAATGTGTATGGACTAATCAAGGAAAGAGTAGTGTGCAGTTGTGTGTTATAAATTGGGACCATTAAAGGCCCAAAATGAACGGGGGCCCATTTCTCCAGTGTAGGTTTGAGGATACAATCCCTTTGTAGTTCTGTAATCCCATTCAAGGCCACTTTATCGGTTCTTGTGTGCAAATTAATTTTTGATGTGTTGAGCGGTGTAGGAAACTGAGTAATTGATGCATTTGATGGGTTACAGCTGGTTGCCTCCCAGTAAGATAGAGACTGTCAGTTAGGACAAATGTAAAGTTATTTAGAGTGATGTCATGATTCTGTTAGAGTGCTGTTAGCAAGTCAATTGTAATTAGACTATTGACAGAGGATTAGATTTACCTATAAATACAGCACTACCCCATTGTAATTGATATACAGAATTAATAAAATTACAATCCATTTCTTGAATCTATTCTTTCCTGCTAAAGTTCTCAAATGACATGAACCCGACACTCATTCCAATAATGATCATAATGCATGTCTATGCAATGAGGGATTTTTTTCCAGGTCATGGCATTTTATTCAGGCAAACAATGACGATTTATTTCGTCCAGAGACGTACATATCATCCAGTTGCTCAACCTCACCAATAACAGCAAGTACCTGATTTATATTTTCCGGGAGCCATAGTGCAATGGGAAAATCAGAGAGCTTGATTCGGACCCTATATGCCATTGGCGGTGAGTGCATTATGTAATTAGATTCCCTTGGTATGAATACATGTTGCACCAGAGGCACCATGGTAGGTTACTGATCATCAATTACCAGAGGCACCAGAGCCTTGAAGCGGAAGACCTGATTGTAGAACAAGTACGTATTGAGTGCCCAAAACTGTCCATTTCTTCGGTACCTTTTATTCGAACTTTTGTGGTCGTTTCTTCAGTTGTGATGCACGATATTTAATTGGGATGCGCGCTATCATATCTAGTTTGAATCATATTTCATGGGATTATATATGACATATTAAGTTATTAACATCTAATTTATTCATCACATGTGAAATCAGAAGAAATTTGTCAACAACAATAAAAGAAAATTATATATATAATTTTTTTTTTTTTGCATTTTACAATACCAGGGTGATTAAAGAATCTCCAAAATTTTTTCATTTCATTACAGCTAAGGCCCATTTACAGATTTGGCCCACATTTAGTTATATTACAGCTAAGGCCCATTTACAGACTTAGCACCATCTGCTAAGCTTTCAAAAAATAAAAAAAGGCCCATTTACAGACTTGTACTAATAACTGGAAAGTAATACTCCATCTCCCTTATGCACAGCACCAACCAACACGCTTCAGACTACAAACAGAGAGAAGTGATAGGAGTTGAGAGTTGAAATTGTACTGGTAATTATTGTAGTTTCCATAGGTTTCAGTATTATCAGGATTGTGTAATCAATATGTAAAAATAAAATATAAATTAAGACAAAAAAATATAAACATTGATAAAAAAAAAGTAGCTGCCAATTGATAATTAATATATAACTAGTATCGTATCCATGTGTTGCAACGGGGACATATTATAAGATTGAATAGAATATTGAATAGAATATAGAATAGAATTTGTTTGACATTCACACAAAATTAAGAAAAAAAATATCTGAATGAAAATAAATAACACAAATGAAAAAAAAACGGAGAGGCAAATAACAAATAGCAATAAAAGAAACAACAAATGAAAAAAAGGATCAAATATAGCATGAAAATAATTCTTGAAGTATCATAGCCAGTGTGATCCTGTTCGATGTAGTCTAACATTTCTAAAAATGAACAAACAAAATATGAAAAGTAAATTATAATTGCTACAAGAAAACATATAATAAAATTAGAAATGTTAATTAATATGCATGGTTCATACCTCATTTATCGTTGAAGACCTCCCAATAAACTATATTTTTTGTATACACTCCTAGGGCATCAGTGGTGTGCTCTTGTAGCAGTCTCATTTATCATTTCTTGATTAGAGCTGCTGGAATTGAAGAATATCCCCTGCAATTATCATATAATTACTCTTTTTTTCACATCAAACTTGTTATTTGTGCAATTTATGGACTTATTGAAAAGAACAGGAACCGATTAAACTTGCTGATAATCGCTAAAGCATGTGCAACGGCTTTTCCTACACATACCTCAGGTGCGACAGTTAGATGAAGCAAGATTAACACCAAACTCAAATTTTATTTCAATTAAGACACAGCAAATGCGAAATATTTCATATAAGAAAAGGTAATATCATAAGAATTGTGAAGAAAATAAATAAAAATCTACAAAAGGGGTACCCTTTATTTGATTATAAACCTCTAATCTCTCCTTTTCTTGACTTTCCACTGAATTGAGTTTAGCAGAGTCGGGAATAACTTCACAGCTTCCCTTTCCCGCTTAAAAACTTCTAATCAGATCTCTCCAGGGTGATAAAATGCTGGACGACTTCCCGCTTCAATTCCGGATACTACTTTTTCAAGTAATACAATACATACAAAAATATCAAACCTAAACACCAATTCGCGTACCACTACACTATCATTTTCACAAAAGTATCAAACCTAACACCAATATTTCAAAACTACCATGCTACTAACCTTATTGTTTGGACTTGTACAATCCAACCATGAATTGTGCATAAGATGAACTCTGCTCATTTAAAAACTACCACAACAATTTAACAACAATTTAAACAATTTAGTATGCAATTAAATCAAAAGTACCAAATTGACGAAATTGGAAAAAAAATACTATTTTTTTTTAGTTACCTTCTGATAGGACCAACTTGACCAAATTCATCTTCTAAATGCTTCTCTTGAGCTCTGTTAGGTCAAAACTTGTAACTATCAGACAATTTAAACAAAAATTAGTTAGCCCTATGCAGAAAAATCAATTTAGAATCAAATTTAAGAAAATTAATAAACACAATAAGTACAAAATCTACAACATATTAGCAATACCATTTCCTTAAACTGAAAGGAATGTTCCATGAATTGTATAAGATGAACTCTCCTCATTAAAAAAGTACCACAGATGTTTAACAACAATTTAAACAATTTAGTCATTTGCCCAAGTGAGTCAAGATGCGGTTTATCAAGACTTCCTTCTTTCCAGTCAGCGGGAGATCATGTGCTGTCAGGTAGTTCTTTCCTTTTTTCAACTCTACAACTGTTAGTTCTCTCACAATAAGCCATTTGTCAATTTGAAACTCCTCATTTACATATAAACCTATAGTCATGAATTTTCCAATTTCCCCTCAAAAGTACCTGATTTGAACCTTACAATCCCAAAATTACCAGAGTGCCCTCATTTCTTGTTAATTCACGGCAAGGGAAAGTCAAGCAGTGTGCTATTTCCTCTCCTTTTCGCTCTTTTTCTTACGCCATTTTTTTATGTGTACTGGCATATTTCTACTATGTGAACATGTGATAGTTCTTTCGATAATTATGCAAAACATTAAACTTTTGGACTCACTACTTATTAGTAAGCAAAACATCACTATGAAATTATTTACTTTGGTAGAATGCATTTCAGTCCTAGATATCAACAAAAGTTAGAGTATTTTTACTGACAAAATGGGGAATACATGATAAAGGAAAGATCTGAAATCATTCCCATCTTCCAAGAAAGCTTTATCGAATCATAAATGGAAGTAAATTCTTGCTAACCATAACAAAAATGGAAGTAAAAAACCAAGGCTTCAAATTTGAAAAGTGAATTTATTCTACCTTCCCTTTGTCAGCGAGATCTACCTAATCATAGCTCTTGCTTTCCTCAGCGTCTTTCTCTGCGATGTCCTTCCTCTTTCTTGCACTATCAGCTGGGCCCCACTTGCAGCCTTTTCTTCTTATTCATTGTAGTCTTCTCCATACACTGCAGTCTTGAATTCTTCTATAGCCTTCACAACTCCAGGCCTCAATTCAAGTAATTTTGTCATCAATCAATTAATAAGTTTATCAATCAATAAGTTAAGAAGGAAACCAATAAGGAGGAAAGAGAAGGAAATTAAATTACCTAGAGAGGCCTTCTTCATCAGGCAAGATCTCGTCTTTTATAACAGGCATCTCATCATCCCCTAATGCAAAAACTTGCAATGCCCCATAGTGTCTCTGTAGAGCTACAAATTATAAAATATTAAGTGAATAAGCAACATAAATGCTAGTTGTCTGCATGATGAAATGTATACAACCATAAAAATAGTAGCATTAGTGGTCACGGTCCATTCTAAGATCCCAATTTTGTCACGGACCGTACCAACTGAAGAAGGGAAAAAAAAAAACTCAAGTAATACAATAGCAAAATTGCAACGAATGCAAAGAATTTTAGTTTGGATATCTCTTTAAATTTTGTCAGGTACTAAAATTTTAGCCTCAGCTGAACTTAAATAACTACAAGCAAGCGATTCATCAAGTAATTGAACAACAAATATTAAAATTAATATCAAAATGCATGTACCGGGATTCGCAAATTGGCACACAGAGAAGTCTCTCAGATCAATTCTCTTGTTTAAAGTTGATGCCTTCTTAATTTGTTCCTCCGTTGCACGAGGTGCTACACTCTCAGGCGCCGTGTGAATCTACATGGAGAAAGTATTTTACAGAAATTACGGAAAAATTATGCGGAACAAAACAGGTAGATGTAAACCGGAGAAGATGAAGTCAAAAAATGCAACTCACCTGCAGCTGCGGCGAAGTGAGAAAAACGCTAGGAAGAAGAAGAAGAGGTCCGTCCCTTTGTTAAGTTGGTGGAGGCGGGACCTGTTCCTGGTGACGGGGTTTTTGGCGGCGCCTCCTTCGAGATGATTCGCCGGAGGAGGAGTCGCTGGAGGAAGCTATCGAAGAAGTGGCCATGGTGTCCGCAGAGAGAGAGAGACTTGGGTTTACAGGAAAAGAGATTTGGATCTCTTCGTGGATTTCAGATCAGAGAAAAAGAGCACATATGGTGTGCGGTATGTGGCTGTATATGTGGTGGGTATGTTTTTAACTAAATGTAGACTTCTATACATAAAACAAATGTATTTAATCAAATGAAGACATATTATTTGATTGGAGGGATCATATTAAATCCGAAATTTTATCCTTCAATCATAGTTGTTGGCGGATAGGAACCCAACGTGCTTAATAATGGAATGGAGATTATACCATAACTCCACTATTATTAACCTATTATGATATACCACACTATTGTACAAGGCATACCATAAATAGATACAATAGGTAACGGCTCCAAAGCTTCTGTAATATAAATAGCTCATAGGAAGGTTGTAAAAGAACAGATCAATAGAAAAATCAGAAATTGTTTTTTTCCGCAAATTCCTCAGACTAAATTTCTCAAATCCACAACTTTTTTCTTCACTTGTAGGCAAGCACTATTTTGCATTTACAAACTTGAAAAAAAAAAACTCCATTTTGACCTTATCCAAATACGCAAAACGAGAACAAAGAAAATGACAAACGAAAAATTAAGAAGGCAAGCCCAGACCAAAGAATTACAAGAATAACAAAGAAAAAATAATTGAAAAATATAAATTACCCAAGCTTTTGATTCCACCACCACTACTTAATTGCTTAATTTGTGTTTCATGGTACCTCCACCACTGCTTTTCTTGTGCAGTTCTCAAGCTTTTGACTCCTTTCGCTATGTTGCAAAATCTACAAAATGCAAACAGAAGATTGTTCTAAATTTCAGTTCAGGAACTTTGTATGTTCAGCATCCAGTATCTACTAAATTGACTTGTTAGGGGTTTTGAAATTTGAAACTACTATCAATGGGGTTGGCGTGCAATGGTAGCAAACATGTATATGGCACTTGAAATCTGTAAAACTTGAGCTGTATATCAAATTTAATAGACAATGCTTACTAACAATTTCATATCATTAATATGATTCCCTCAATCCACTGGAACTTTGAATTTACGAAATAGTAAAAATACTCAACAAACAATGTCTTTATTAACTTGCATAGGAAAACCTGTCTCCGAGTTTGTTATTCCCAGTTTGTGAGTTGGTCACAAGAACAAAATGCACCAAATGTACAGTATTGATACTATGCTTGACAGTTACAGAAATTTGTATGTTCCGTATGTAACCAATCAGTGAGAAAATTCATTTTGCCCCTTTATCATAAACCACGGCCATTTAAATCACAAATCGTATGAAAAACCAATGGAAAAAAAAAACCGAAGACAAAACCAAGTATAGTCCAAGATCACACAGATACTGTAATAACTTAATGGCATATATAGTGCGGTTATTCGTTTTATAATAATTTTATGGAAGCTGAAATGTGAAAACTGTGCCAAGTGCTCTTCTCTTTTCATTTAAAGAAGTTCCTATACTTCGGGAAATTAATGTTTTCCTAGAGTGACATACAATTTAAAAAATTAAATTCATTGAATAATCCGGAGTACAGTGCTAAAAAATGAAATGTGTGGAATTTGTGGAGATTGCTTCTTAGTAATGGTACATACTAAGTAATAGATCAGACTAATGCAAATTGTTAAAACTATACTCTATGGGGTATCAAAAGATCTGTTGGAATTACAAACCAATAAAGCACAAAATAAAAACAATAAAGGTAGCTCATATATGCGGCTGCCCATATACCATAGAAGTATCATGGACGTTTTATGAATACAACAAATGAATCAGAATCCCAAAAGAATACATGATATGATAAAGCTAGTTAGACCAAGCAGAGGAATAACATACCTGAACGAAAAAATTACTACACCAAGATCAAGCTTCATCTGAACTTGTCGGTTCGTCGGAACTTGCATTGACGTTGGTGGTGAAACTGTATGGTGTCTTCTGGTAGGTAGCATGGAGCGATTCATCCTCTGTGCCAATCTTCACCTTGGAAATGTGCTTGAATTTGTTCCACTCAGAACCACTTCTCTCCTTGGTTTACAATCTTCAGCAGCAGCTCCTCATCACACCAGATTATTAGCTTATGTGTGATTATGGTCGTCAAGTAATCTGGTAGGAATTCCATTTCATAATCTTCTAACACCATGGTCCTTAAAGCTTTAGGGTTCGTTACATCTTTTAGATTTGGGCAGTTTTCGATACTAATATGCGAGATGCTGGGCAAATTTGAAATCCTCATCAAGTTTGGATTTCTAGCAACACGAATATCTTTGATTGACGGGATATTCTCTACGGTAATCAGCTTATCAGAATCATTAATTTGTAGGAACTCCAAAGAAGTAGCATGGAGCAAAAGACCCTCTGGAAGAGATCTCAATTGGGGACAAGCTTCAATAAATAATTCCTTTAGTTTGGGCATGGCTGGCTGTCCCTTATTCCACTGCCACTCTTTCCAATTGGGCATCTCTTCAAAGATTAGATAATTTAGTTTGGGAAATGCCGGTCTAGCAGAACCACTTTTTGTATGAACTATTGGATCTTTGCTTTTGGTATCTCCCTGCATGAACTCTTCTCCCACCCTCTCGACTGAAAATGCACCTCTTATTTTAAGTCTATGCAAATTGGGGAGTTGGCCTAATATGGGAAGCACCTCAAAGCAAGCACACTCAAAAATATAAATATCTCGCAAGTTGGGAAGGGCTGCTCCAAAATTCAACCAATTAGGAAGACATCTACCAAAGTAACCCTCAATCAGAACTACTTTTAGAGAACGTGGAGGACAAAGTTCATTTAAAACATCCTCTGTTGATATCTTCTTCTCATCAGTTTGGGATAGTTGTTCTTCCGAGCTCAACGAGGTGTACTGAAGGTTTAATTCTAGCAATAGATTTTTGCTCCTAAGGTTAGCTCTTTCTGCTATGTTCCTATCAGATACTCTCTCTAAGCCCTCTAAGACAGTATAAATGAGTTTTGATAAAGATTCTAACCCATCTAGGCTACTGAATCCCTCCAAACTATTCTTGTATGGAACAAAGCCATATAGATGGGAGAGCTTTTCTAGATTATTTAATTCCATTGGGATTGCCTCGACCTTTGTATCTCCAAATTAAGATACCTTAGTTCCCGTAGATTACCAATGCTTGGGGGGACATGTGACAACTCTTCACAGCCATAACAAGAAAAATATAATAAATTTCTTAGATTTCCTATGGAATTTGGAATATTTACTAACTTTGTATTACTGACATCTAAGTATCTCAGATGCACAAGGTCACACAAAGAATCTGGTAGGCTTGACAAATTGGAATCGGACGAACCGAGATCTAGTATGCGGAGGTTTGAAAAGGCTTTACACAGATCATCAAGTGCAATTTCAGGTTCAAAATAAATCAATGTTCTCAATCCTTTTTCCTTTTTAATTACTTCAATGTTTACCTCATTTCCTTCTATTGATAGCCTTCGTACTTTCATGGAACCCTCAAACCTAGATACAGCTTGTCCCCCCCGTAATAGACAGTTCTCATCTTTTCCTAATTGACAGGCGAAAGACCACAAAATGTCATGCATTTTGCATTCTTCTTGATTAAGTATTTATGGTATCTTCCAAAATATTGCGCTGCAGTAATTCTGTATAATACTCATTTCCCAACTCCCAAAAATCTTCCTTATCTTGAAAAAATCCCTCTGCTAGCCACCTATAGATTAAATCAGTTTTGTCAAACTACAAAATCTTCAGGAAAGAGGGAGCAAAAGATGAAACACTGCTTCAAAGGCGGTGGAAGGTCCTCGTAGCTCAAATAGATTGCCCGATGGACATCTCCCGGGAGCCCGTCCATAGACCACACGTTGCTTCTAAGAATAGCCTGCCAATTTTCTCTCGAATTACCCTTTGTGCAAAGTACACCGCCTATGCTTTTGATGGCAAGGGGCAGACCATCACATTTTTCAACAATTTGCATCCCGATTTCCCGGTGATCTTCAATCTCACTCTCAATCCCATTTGGAAGTACCTATCATATAATTATATGAACATGAAGTTAGTAACTTTGAATGTTTCTGTAAGTGAAGTCTTCAAAATTAATGCCCAGTGTATTAAAAAATTGAATTTGGGAGTAGAGTAAACAAAGGGAAACATTAGAGTTGAACCAATTGTTAAAGTTGATCTCATTATCAGCCTTAACAGAGAAACATGGCGAAACCAGCTTAAGACATACTTTTAGTTTCGCTCACCTTAACTGCGCTATGTATACTTCTAGAGGTCAAATAGTCGGTTTATTTTGTTATAAAAGTATGATGTGTATTACTTTTTTTTGTTTATATCATGTACTCTGTTTGATGAACGGTATGAGTTTGTTTTTTGATTAAATCCTAAAGTCTACTTCTAAAATAAAATTAAGGTCAGAATTTTTCTCTGGTCAGTTGTTCAAAATAAAATTGTCACCCAAGAAACACTAATATCCAGAGGATGCAATATAACGCTGGATTGTGGAGACAAGGGACCATATACTTGGATCATGTATATATGCCAGAACCTTTTGGAGAAAGTTGCATGGAGAACTCAGTGTACCAGTACCGATTACTGTTACGGTACCGCTGACTGGTATGAAAACCGACCATCACGGCATGGTACTCACATCAAACAGTGGTTTTAGTACATGTCAGACAGCCTAAGCAAACATTTTTGTCAGCAGGGGCATGGGCTATATGGCGCGAGAGAAATAAACGGTTTTTCTCAAATGAAACCAAACCAGCGGCACTGCTATTCTCGGGATTATCAGCCTTAACAGAGAAACATGGCGAAACCAGCTTAAGACATACTTTTAGTTTTGCTCACCTTAACTGCGCTATGTATACTTCTAGACGTCAAATAGTTGGTTTATTTTGTTATAAAAGTATGATGTGTATTACCTTTTTTGTTTATATCATGTACTCTGTTTGATGAACGGTACGAGTTTGTTTTTTGTTTAAAAATTAGTGGAACCTCTGCGAATAAAAATCCTAAAGTCAACTTCTAAAATAAAATTCAAAATAACATTAAGGTCAGAGCCTCTCTCTGGTCAGTTATTCAAAATAAAATTCTCACCCAAGAAACACTAATATCCAGAGGATGCAACATTAGGCCGGGCTGGGGCATTTGTTTGAGTCAAATGGTGGAGACAAGAGACCATATACTGGGATCATGCATATATGCCAAAACCTTTTGGAGAAAGTTGCGTGGAGAGTTGTACATAACTTTTATTTATTAATAGTTTAGTACAAAATGTGGGAGAGCTTCTAGCTTACTGAAACACTGAATGCAGGGCCGAATAATGAAACAAGAATTGGAAGGGCCAAAGATAGTTTTAAATTGTTTTTCTATTTTTTTATTCAACGACCCCTCTGCCCACCTTCCCTCCGCGACAGACTTAGAAGTGAATTTTACTGTGTATTGTGTATTGGAAAATAAAAAAATGCTATATTTTACTGCATTTGTTTTTCATCAAGTACATGCAAAACTATACTTTTAAATTAGCACACTTGTAATATTAATTCAGATTAAGGAGATCTTATGCAACTCGTGACAAAATATAAGTCAAAAACAAAAATAGAAAATATCTAACCAAGTTAACAAAATAACATCTAATATTAATTTAAAATTAGGTGTAAATTATAAAGTACCATCTTAGTTTTTAGAAATACCTGTTTAATTAATAAGAACCAGCCATCCTCGTTGGATAACTTCTCCACTCGATGTGATTTTGTTGCCCTCATTCTGTTCGCAACTCTTTCATCTCGAGTAGTAATTAGTAACCTACTCCCATGTGCTCCTCTACTCATGGGAGTCCGCAATAGGCCGTCCCAAACTGCTTGGCTCTCGTCCCAAACATCATCGAGAACAAGAAAGAACTTTTTTCCCTTGACGTGCCTCTCGAGTATAGGCACCAGCTCCGATCTTTCATTGGTGTAACCGGGCTCACCTCCTGCCCCCGGATCACACATTTCAACACTTCTTCTCCTTTCACCTCCTTTGAGACACATACCCAAATTTTTAACTGAAATTCATCCTCAATTCTTAGATCATTGAAAATCTTTTTTGCTAGAGTGCTCTTCCCAATTCCTCCCATTCCCAGAATAGCAACAACACAAACATTTTCTCTAACCCCCTTCTCTTCTTCAGTCAGCCAGCTCACTAGCATCTCTGTATCTTCTTCAATCTTTTCTCCCACAATATCATCTACCACAATCAAGTGATCAGTCTTGCGGTGGATGATTGAGTCCATTCGAGGAATAATTGGTGATTCGGTCAAACCCAGATCAACCCTTCTCTTGGCAATCCCCTCTAGCCTCGAATTGATCTCCTTGATTTTTGAACCAATTTCACGAGCAAAGAACGGGTTGCGGAAGCAAGACAGCAAAGGGCAGCCACAACTAGCATTTGAAGAGGAATACGAACTGGAGCCGGCAAGGCGCCGCTCCTTTGCCTTGATCTGACAAAGGTCGATTACATCATCGGCATCATACATGACATCCTTGAGCTGCATGAGCCAGCGCTCAATGGCACTGCCCTTGCTCTGCTTCCTCTCGGCATCAGCAAGAACGCATTGAATGTCACGAACGGTCTCGCCGAGCTTCTCAAGCTGGCCAGGGATGCCAAGCAGCATGCCCACTTCATCGGTCACCAGTTGCACGAGAAATTCGCTGAACATTGGTAGGAAGGCATCAAGTATCATTGCCATGTTTGAGTTGAATGAGAGCTGCAGCTAGGCTCAGAGGAAGTGGGATTGGAATTAATGGGGATAGTTGGAGAATAGGGTATTTTGGAACTAACTAAAGAGTTGGTGGCGGAGATGAGCTGGACAAGGAATATTATTGGTCTTTGAAGACAATCAGGTCTGAATTATTTGTTTGCTTGATTAATGGGATTTTAGTAGCCACTGTCAAATTTCTTTGAAGAGGAAAAAGAAAGCAATTAAAAACATAGAGAAAGAAAAAAAGAAAAAAGATAAAAGAGATAATAATCAGTGCAAGCAAAGCACATGTCCGATGTTGGTGGAACGTAGTTTTCACTTTCCACCAATTAAAGTCCAATTTGGCCACACCTTTATTAGCAAAGCATAAAGAAAAAAGAGAAAGAAAAAGAGAGAGATAGGAGTAGGTCTGATTGGCATCGGACCTATATTTAGATTTAATTAGCTCTATCACCATACAATTAGAATCAAGATTATACGCATGGAAATTGATACATACTTGTACGGATTTTGATGTAAAGCACAAGAATCTTGATGCAGATCGGATGGTCATCACACCCATCAAACCAAGATAGGTCCGATGGGCATCGGTACTACTCTAAATTCAAAAAGAGAATGCTTTATTTGTTGGCTATGCATGTAAAAAGCAGAAAAATATATAGTGATGTACAGCTCAGAAGCAGCTATCAACGGAACTTTCCTAATTTACATTAAACATTAAAGTATCCCCGATTTTTCATTGCCATCCTGAAAAATTTGTAAAATGTAATTTAAGACAATTCGTACATTATTTTTTTACATTATTAAAAATAATAAACATTTTCATCCTTCTGTAACATCTGTCTGATTAAAACTGAAAATTGGGCATGAAGTCGTACAACTGTACAAGTAATAAAGATGATGTTAATACTGATTTTACTATCCACGTCACGATGTTAAAATTAACTGAAATAAAACTCATATACATCTCATCATTAATTTCATCATGACAAGGATGCCAATATGAATTTTCACCTAAGGTTAGCTCTTTCTGCCAATATGCCGACATTTTTAAAATACCCAAAGTTAATTACAAATTAATAAAAATGCCCAGACCCATCAACTTTTATTAAAAATACCCAAACCGGCCATTTAAAAATGTCCAATTTTCGCTAAATTACGGTAAATTACGGTAAACTACTCAAAAATACGGTAAACTACGCAAAAATGCCCAAACCGGCTATTTAAAAATGCCCAATCTTCGCTAAATTATGGTAAATTACAGTAAACTACGCAAAAATACGGTAAACTACACAAATTTCGCTAATTATAATGAAATACGCTAAATTACGGTAAACTATGCAAAACTACGCTAAATTATGGTAAACTACTCAAATTTGTGACGCAGGTTAGTGCTGAAACATCAACGACGCAGGGTAGTGCTGAAAAAACATCAATTTTCAATACAAAAACTATGGTAAACATCGATGTTTCATTACAAAAACATCAGCGACGCAGGATAGTGCTGAAAAAATATCGGTGCGTCGCTGATGTTTTTGTAATGAAACATCGATGCACTTCTGTCGTCGACAAGCCGTGCATAAAGCATTGGTGCATTATCGGTGTTTTTTAAAAAACTTTAAACGGTAATAACTTTGACTAAGAAACTCAGATTTGCGCGTACGACTCCAATTCGGAAAGCTTAGGACGAGACGGGGTGGATGGCACCCTCGGGATCATCCCCAAGGGGCCGACGGAATCAGAATTGCAAAAAAACGTCGTTTAGTGTCTCAAAAATTGAGTTAAAGTTTTTTATCATCGGTAGACACACAACGACCCGTTTGCGGCTAGTGACAGTGTCGTATGCAGCATGCTAAAAGTTACTCAGAACTTGTATCAAAATTACTGATATGATGTTTAGTGTTCGCATGCGGCTAGTGAATTTAATTTGACAATAACCAGCATCCTAATATTGAGTATCTTTCATTTTATATGTTCAAACAAGAAACAGTCCGTGTGATATATTTAATAAACAAACCGGTAAATATGCTATAAAAAAATTAATTTGACAAGTATTTAACTAAATATTCGATTTTTAGTGTTATATTTCAGCATTTTAGCTATTTGTCTCTTAAAAAAAAAATAATTATAATAATGAGGGGACCGGTCATTTAATGGCCGATTTCCCTTTTAAATAGAGACCAGCCATTAAATGACCAGCTTGGATATTTTTAATAAAAGTTGATGAGTCTGGACATTAAATGACCAGCCATTAAAAGTTTGTTTCATTCAAGATGCATTGAGCAGTTCTCTTTTTAAGCTTGTACGAAAGAAACTGAAGTTTCACATTTTGTTTTCATACATGCATTCTTCATGACACAGCAGAAATAGCACGCCTTAATAGCTTTTCAAATATAAAATTTTCGTTATTAATGTGAAATTAGAATTGGGACATTTTTGGGACAAGAACAACATAGATCTGATTCCTTAGTTACATATTTAGGTGCGTTTAACAGACGTGTGTGATTCTGTCTCCTAGTTATTTAATTATTTGCAGGTAGCAGGTTGGAACAAGAGAAATATTAGGTGAAGAGACCATAACTGCTTAGGTTCTAAATTGTTTGTGCTAAATAATATTTGTGTAACTGTGTTAAATTTTTATTTTTAGCCTATTGTTAAAGTATACTTGTGCTGAATTATTTTGTTGTGTTTGATGTATTATGTAAAAATTTGTTGTTTTTTGTGTTAAATTACATTTCCTTGTGTTTTTGTTGTACTAAATTATGCTTGTGTTGATTGTATAAATTGTTGTTGGTTTGACTGGGCATGGCAGGGCCGGGTCGGGTAAGGCAGCCCATAGGCATGATCAGGCAGGCATGGGCTTGGGAGAAAAGCCCATGGGCAGGCCGGGTATAGATTTTGAGGCCCATCAGATTGGGCCAGGCAGGTGGGCCGTTAATTTTTAACAGGCAGGTCAGGCATGGACTAAGCAAAATGCCTGTGGGCTCGGCCCATTGCCATCCCTAGTTCAGGCGGGTGTCTCTCGCTCCTCTAGCATAGGAATGGGATGTGTCTCTCTCTCTCCTCGGGAACTCATTAATTATTTGATAGAATGACATAAATGGGGCCAATTTCTATAGATATTTACCAGTGTGCCACTGGAAAAGTGTAAAGCAGATATCCTGTTTTTTTGCGGGACCAACCTTGCACGTATATAATTCCCAACTATGGGCTTCAAATTGAATTTCTGGCTCAGGCCTCAACTCCCAAAACTAAAAAAAAAAATAGTAATACAAACGTTAAATGTATGTGTACATAAATTAAAAAAAAAATAATCAAGAAATAAAACTTTCAACAACAGTATGAAATATTAATTGAATTGCTATATTGAAATAAAATATATTCTCTATCAATTCTTATTTGGGTTACTCTTTTGTACTGTGTGTCACATGTCTTCTAGTTGTAGTGTAATATTTGATGTAGTTAGATCATAAAGTAGCTTATTAGTAATAGTAATAATAATAACTATTTTATTATACTTCATAATATTTTGCGATAAGAATACTGAGATTTACAAGGATGAATGTATAAGTCGGGCTCCAAAACAATGCACCGCTTTGGGCCCAATAAAGTACTATTTGTTTGCACCCAGTGTACAAGTTAAGAGCTCCTTTCGTCAATTTCTGCTCTAGTAGGACCAACATGCAGAGACTCAATAGTTTAAACATCAATTAGTTCATGAACAATAAAATTTTTGTCGGGATTGGGATTACGATATTCTTGGTGAGGAAAGGTGATACAGCGCCGGTCCAAATCCCAACTCAATTGTGGGGGTACGTACGCAGATTCAAACTGCAAACACTCAATTTTAATCTATAGTTTCAAACTGTTGACAGAGTATAATAAACCTGCGGTTAGAGTAATAATCATTTTTTTTGTAAAACGTTGTTGTTTGGTTCTCAAATTGCAGATCACTTTATGGGTCTAGCGTTTGAAACTGCAGACATTCAATTTTAGTTTGTAGTTTCAAACTGCGGACAAAGTAATAATGTAATTGTAGATAGAATAATAATCGAATTTTTAGAAAAAACGTGGTTATTTGTTTCTCAAATTGCGGACTACTTTATGGGTCCACTGTTTGAAACTGCGGATACTCAATTTTAATCGACAGTTTCAACCTACGGACAAAATAATAATCAAATTTTCATAAAAATGTGGTTATTTGGTTTTTTTTTTTTTTTAAGATGATAAAAATAAAAATTTCAGGTGCAGACATTGGAAGAAGGCTCATCAAAGATACACATTTTCTTCAAAGAAAAGAGAAATAAATTACAAGGTGGTGTATGCAAACAATGAGAGGCATGAGCTATAAAAAAAACGAATGGGTCACACTACTACAAAAATGGTAATTCTACACTGCACATTGTACACGGGTTTTCCAATTTTATATAAAAACCGTGTACCAAATATGATTTTTTGAAAACCCAAAAAATATGTAGGAATTATACACGGACATTTAGTTAAGAATCAGTGTAGAATTGTTTGAGAGAGCTACACGGTTTATTAGGGATCAAAAATCCGTGTGGAAAGAAGACCGTGTGGAAAAAATTGAGAGAGCTACACAGATTTTTGTTAAATATCCGTGTAGGAATATATACACGGATTTTTGATAATATATCCGTGTAGAAATGGTAGAAATGTACACGGATTTTATTATAATAGCCGTGTATGATTATTTGGAGAGCTACACGGATTAATAAGTATAAATCCGTGTATAAAAGGCCGTGTAGGGTTTTAATTAGTATAAAAGGCCTTCTCCTTCCAGCGCCATTTTAATCAAATCTTTTATACTGTCTCTCTCTCGCTCTCTCTGTATTGAATGTTGATCTGATTTCTGCAAAGGCTAGCAGCTGGGATCAGAGATCTTTGAAGTTTTTATTTTCTCCTCTCTATCTTTCTAAGGTTAGTATATATATATTTTCCTTTTCTTCCTTCTTATTTTCTGTTACTTATTATTACTTATTTAGGTCATGTGTAATTCATGCATGCTTGATTTCTTAAGATAATGCAAAAACGGCGAAAAGTTCGGCTGAGCGGGAGCCGAAGTGTGGGGGCAGCCACGCAAAAGCGGGGGGAAGTCGGCTGAGTGGGGAGCCCAAGCGTGGGGGCGGCCACATTTGAAAAAAAAATTTGAATTTAAAGGAGAATTTTTATTCTCTATTATGCATGCATGCACATATATGTTGATGAAATGTATTTTTTTATTGGAGATGCAATATGTTGGAGACATTTAACCAAGAGGCATCATGTCATGGATCACATGGGCACTCTCCTTTTTGATATGTTGGATCTAATACTCCTTAGTTTGTATGAAATTCTTGTCCAAACTAGATCATAACTAAGCGTTTTGGCAACATGAGCCCAACTTTTGGGCCAAAGCTTCATCACATGCTTACTAAGTGGTAAGGACATAACTTGATCTACAAACATTGTATTGGATCTTGAGGAGTATATATTATATGTGGATCACATGGGATTGTATATGTACAAAATGCAATATGTATATATATGTTGATGCTTTTATGTTTTTTTTTGTTATATATGTTGATATTAGAATTTTATGTTTTTATGGTTTCAGTTAGAATTTTGTAATAATAAATATGGATTTGTATAATTTTGTAATGATAAATATGGATATGTATAATTTTGTAATGCTAAATATGAATTTGTCTAATTTTGTATAATTTCATGTACATGCATTTTAAATTGCTATCTGAAAAATTTAAATACTGGCTAGCAAAAAAAAAAACTAAAAAAGAAATTATAAGACAATCCTACACGAATATTTAACAAAATTCCGTGTAAGAATAGTAATTTATAAAATAATTCATGCACGAATACAAAAAAAAAATTTAGTTAATTCTACACGGATATTTAACTAAAGTCCGTGTATGATAGTTCAGAGAGCTACACGGATATTTAGTTAAAAGTCCGTGTACAAAGATGAGAGCTACACGGATGTTTAGTTAAAAGTCCGTGCAGAAAGAAGAGAGTTACACGAATATTTAGTTAAATGTCCGTGTAGAAAGAGGAGAGCTACACGGCTGTTTATTACAATTCGTGTATCTTAGCTTTGGAGAGCGCCACTGGTAAGGAATTGAACACGGTTGTTTATGTAATAATCCGTGTAGCTCTCAGGAATTGCACACGGGTAAATATCCGTGTATAATTTATTCAGGGATTATACACCCTCGCACTCCACACGGCAGGAAATCCGTGTAGCTCTCCTGTTTATGTCCGTGTGCAATCTCTATTTCTGTAGTAGTGTCAACTATATAAAAACAGCCCGCCAAACTCTTCAAAGGTACACATCTTTTTTTAATTTTTTTCCTTATGTGTTTGTGCTCTTTTTTTCTTATGTAACAAAGAAGATGTTCTTTATCTTTTATTTTATTTTCTGTACATTACTTGTATAGGATAAATTAACACCAAGGCAAATTGAAAGAGATAGAAGGGCAATGAATTTTGCATAATTATGTATATGTATTTGATGGGAAGAGATATATTTGATAAAGGGGAAAGCTTGCATAACTGTTAACATAATTTTTTGATAAAAAGGCTAGAAGCCCATTTTCATTCAAGAAAACGTTAAATTACACCACAGAACAAAGTCTTAAAGCATTGAAACAAAGAGGACTATCCCTAAGCCATGCATCACAAACCAAAAGCAAGATAGCCGTAAAGAGAGCAGCATAGAAGAAAATACCAACACAGATAGACAAAGACTAAAGCTAAGCAAAACACAGCTAAGCCACACAGTGGGGCTAGGGGGAAGAAAGTAAAAACGAGTGGGGAAGGTGTGAAGGTCTTCAAAATGGAGTTTCATAGAGGACAATTTGATTCCCAGGGTCTTCAACTTCTGCATATGGCTGATTCGTCTCGGTTGCCATCGCTGCTGCTTCAACCAGTAGCTCGTCAGATGGAGGCAGACTGGCAAGGGGTAATATATCAAGCTCCACTGGTAACCACAGTGCAGTAGCATCCTTCACCTGCTGTTTCACGTGCCCTGTCCAATAAGATACAAGAGAGATAATTAATAGAATGATTTGTCGATGGGATTTTTTCTTACCAGTATTAAAACACAATTCGTTTCTGTGTTTCCATATTGTCCAGCAGACCGCGCTGAAAACAAGTAACAAGGCAGTTCTTTGTGTAGAAGGCAGTTGGTGTGCAAAGTGAATCGCATCATGCAATGTATTCCAAGATCTGCTAAGAGATTGACACATGCCCATGAAAAACCAAAGTTGTTTAGTATAAGAACATGTGAGGAATAAATGGTTAATCGTTTCAGGTTGGTCACAGAACTGACACGAGGCACCCCCTGTCCAGCCCCTTTTAAGTAGGTTATCAGTCGTTAGTATTCTATTTTTTGTAGCTAACCACATAAAAATACGAATTTTTAAGGGGATAGGGAGCTGCCACCATAACATTGGATTTCTAGGTTTAATACCTCTAAAGTTTATAAATTTATAGAGGGACCTAACGGTAAATTTGCCTTGGGGATCCCATCTCCAACTAAGTTTATCGACTGAGTGAGTAAATGACAAGGTACTAATAATATGTAATAGTTCCATCCATTCTGAATATAGTACTCCAAATAAAGATCTACGAAAAGTAATGATATCACCTTGAGTAAGAAGGACCTGTTGTAAAGAAATAGATCGATCATTGCATATTTCAAACAAATATGGATATTTTGTAGCTAAGGAGCAATTTTGGTACCAGATATCAGTCCAGAACAGAACAGAAGTAGTGCTGCCTGGTTCATAAGTAACGCTAGATGTGCCTAAATGGTGTAAAGAAGTGATAGTGGACCAGAATTCAGACATGGTTGTATTGGTATTGCCAAAATATTGAGATGAGATCATGTGTTTCCAAGCACTATTATAAGTAGGGTCCTTAAATTTCCACCACCATTTTAAAAGAAGAGCAATATTCATTTGAGTAAGATCCAATATCCCTAAACCCCCAAACTCTTTTGCTAAACAAACAGTGGGCCAATTAAGAAGAGAATATTTTTTCCGTGTGGTAGTGCCTTGCCATAGAAATCGGCATCTAATCTGATCTATTTTTTTGATAACAAATGCTGGAATTTTATAGACCGAGAGGAAATATAGAGGTACGGCAGAAAGGACTGAGTTAAGCAAAGTACTTCTCCCTCCAATGGACAAGAGACTACCCTTCCAATTTTGGAGTTTTTTCTTAATTTTATCAATGAGAAAGAACCAATCAGCT
The DNA here is from genome assembly GCA_025461125.1 of Carex kokanica. Lineage (NCBI taxonomy): Eukaryota > Viridiplantae > Streptophyta > Magnoliopsida > Poales > Cyperaceae > Carex > Carex kokanica. Next base: position 2,474 of record JAJGRX010001197.1, on the reverse strand, counting down.
CTTTTCAGCTTATGAGTATGTAAAGGCAAACCTAAATAGAGTAAAGGAAAAGAAGAAGGCTGACATTGAAAAATCTGGGCATAGTGATCTATATCAGTGACATTAACAGGGTACATAGAAGTTTTGGCATAATTAACTTTAATACCAGACAAGGCTTCGAAAGCGTATAGTGCCCACCAAGCATTCTCTATATTCTGTTCAGCAGCTTTCAGAAAGAGAATTGTGTCATCTGCGTAATGGCAGTTAGTATGGGGAAAAAGATCTATGGCTGGGGGACCCAATCCGATTAAAGCATGGCCATGTCGCCCTTTACGGAAAATTTTGCTAAGGGTATCAGCAGCAAGGATGTACAGGTAAGGAGATAAAGGGTCTCCTTGCCGGACACCTCGCTTGCAGAAGAAATAATTAGTCAAGGTACCATTGATATTAATACAGGACTGGGAGCTAAAAAGCCATTCCCTAATCCATTGTATCCATTTGGGACCAAAGCCTCTACTTTCTAATATATTTAAGAGATATTGCCAATTGATTTTATCGTATGCCTTCTCAAAGTCGACTTTAATCACCACTCCCTGTTCTTTACTAACACGACACTGATGCAAAATTTCTTGACTAAGGATGACATTATCAAGAATATATCTATGTTTGATGAAAGCGGCTTGACTACTATCGATGAGTCGGTTCATAATGGTCTCAAGTCTAAATGTCAACAATTTCGAAATTATTTTGAAACTACAATTAACCAAACTTATAGGTCTAAATTTAGTAATGAGTTTAGCATCCTTTTCCTTAGGTATCAAACAAATGATGGATCTATTCAGACTAGTAAGTTTGGTTTGATGATTATAAAAATGGATGCATAATTGGAAAAAATCTGATTTAATAGTCTCCCAAAAAGCCTGATAGAACTTAAAACTAAGCCCATCTGGTCCAGGGGCTCCATTCGGGTCACTAGCAAAGATGGCATGTTTGATTTCAGCCAGTGTAAAAGGAAGTTCTAAGCTAAGTTGCTCTTCCTCAGTAAGTTTATCAGGAATATCCCAAAAATCAGAGGTTAAGGAGGCAGAAGTGGTGCCAGGAATGCCTAAAAGATTTTTGTAAAAAGAAAGAATATGTTGGGTGATTTCTGGTTTGGTGGTGGTCTGCTGCCCATTAATATCTAAGGAAAGGATCTTATTTTTCTTGGTTCTATGAAACTGTTAACATAATAATAAAATAATTTAAAACTTTACGATTATATTTGACGTGTATCAATTTTTGTGGAATTTTAATAAATTAGTTAGTCATCGATTATATAGTAATATTTCAATCTGGTGCTTATTCGGGGTGCACAGGACAATATTAATTGTTGCTTTGAGATTTGTGCACAAAAGTTTTGAACGATCCAACTTTTCCACATATCAACTCAGAAATTGAGATATTATATAATTTCATGGAATTAAATTGAAGCATGCCTATAGTCAAACCAAAACAACAATATTCAGAGTTTAGACAAAATGCACACACGATTTATTATACAACATCCTTACTATTTTAAAGTTAGATGGGCTCATTTTGGGCCAGGATGCAAATTAGATAGTGACCCGGATATGGGCCTTGCATGGCTTTGACCTTGACTTCCAAATTTTTCATTGATGAACGTATATATGGATGGCATGAGACGATCGATGTGAGAAAAATAACAGTGGGTTTTTGGGTTTTTCTGTCCATATTTGCTAATTTACTTCATTTTTAGGAGGACCTGAATAGTGGCATTTGTTATACCAGAATCCAATTCTTTAAATGGTACAGTGTAAGAGGCTTTTTGGGCCGCTTTTTAATAGAAAACTGATCCAAATTTGAATTTTGTATCCTATTAACTATCCTGATTTGTGGTGCAGTGGTTTCCTCTCATGTATCTTAATGTTGTTATTTTTTTTTGAGGGGAAAAATGAAAAAATGATTATAAAAAAATAAAAGGTTACCTTATTATCTTCTGAGGAAGGAAATTATGTTTAATTTATCTTTCAACGAAAAAAATTACGCTGCAATACCTTTTGTTGAATTTCTTATTATGATTTTGTTCTCAATTATATTTGTTCATTATGTATTGACTGAAATAGGTTTTGTATTATTTAGGTTACTGATCTTAAATTTTAAGGGTGAACTAAAAAACCAATATTTGTTCCAGTGACTAGGATACTATATTCCGTTGTTGTGGGAGAGTTAATAATATTTTATCTAAAAAAATATGAGGGTTTATTGAAAAATAAAACCACAGTCCATTTTTAATATCAATAATAAAATATATTATTTTTCCTATTTAAAATAATGAATTGAATTATTTTTTTGATATACTGCAATTCTGAATAAATATATACACATATTTTTCGCACAGATCTAATTTAATAAAACTTCACATCCATTATCTTAAAAATAAAAAACGAATAAAATTTATCCTTCTTATCTTTACAATTTGAAATTTGTTTTTCAAA